>JAQIHA010000520.1:7500-10000 GCA_028751875.1 Rapana venosa | reverse complement strand
CAGATTGAGCGCAATTCTAACCACAGGCATCCCCCCCCCCCCCCCCCCCCCCCCCCCCATCCCGTGATTAGGGAGAGTGTGCGTGAGGGGGGGGGGGGTACGGGTTTGGGGGGTAGGGTGGAGTGTAGAGTGTGTGTGAGTAGTGTATGTGTTTGTGTGTGTGTGTACGGTGTATGGTGTTGGTGGTGGGGTAGTGTATGTGTTTGTGGTGTGTGTGTACGGTGTATGTGTTGGTGTGGTAGTGTATGGTTGTGTGTGTGTTCGGTGTGTGTGGTGTGTGTGTATGTAGTGTGTTGTGTGTGTGGGTTTGTGAGAGAGTAAATGTGTGTGTATGAGAGAGGGGAGAGAGAGAGAAAAGAGAAGAGAGAGGGGGGGGGGAGAGCGGGGGAAAAGGGGGAGGGAGAGATTATATGGAAAAAGAAATGTGGCAAACAGACCAAGCACACAAAAGGAAATTTAGAAAAATCAAGCCAATGAAACTAAACTAACATTAATCAACCAACAAAACAAACAACAACCACATCACCAACATCATCAACAACAACACAACAACGAAAACATCAACAACAACGACGACGACGACGACAACAAAAACATCACCATCACATGATCTTTAGCATCAAAAACAACAACATAATCATCAAACACAACAGCAATGACGACAACAGCAATAACAAGAACAGCAACATACACAACAACAAAATCATCATCATGAACATCATCAAAAAAAACAACACGACGACAACAACAACAACAACATCACATCATCATCATCATCCCTCATCTTCATCATCACATCATCAACACAACAACAACAACAACAACAACACAACAACAACAACAAAACCAACAACAACAACAACAACAACAACAACAAAAACAACAACAACAACGTCAGCAACAACAAGAACATCAACATAAAAAAACAACAGTAACGACGAGGCGACAAAAACAACAACAACCAACCCCCACCACCACCAACCACCACCAACAACAACAACAACGACAAAAAACGAACTTGACCAACAGCAGGGTAGGGAAACGAGGAAAGGGAGGAACCTAAGCAAAACAAAAACAAACCCTTCATCCACCCTCCCTCCCCAAAACCCCCCCCCCCCCCCCCCCACCTCCCCTCCACCCCCCCTCCCCCTCACCAAAAAAAAAGAAAAAAAAAGAGAGAAACAAAACTAACCCCCAAACCCAAATTTACTGCCAACCCCACAGAGACAGACACACACCACACACACACACACACACACAACAGAAACAGACAGACAACAACAGACCACACACACACCCACACACACCAACACACACAAACAAAACCCCCTCCCAAAATTTCACACACACACACACACACCACACACACACACAACACACACGCAGATACAGACTTACAAAAACGGCATACGCACGGGAAATGGATGTAAAAAAGCACATTTAGTGCTTTATTCCATTATCCTCGATAAAAAAAATAAACACAAACCCCAACACACACAACACACACACACACACACACACACACACATACAAAACAAACACACACAACACAAAGCCGGCACAAAAACAACAAAAACAACAAAAAAACCGCCACACCACCACGATTCCAAAAGAACGACCACAGCGTTGTCTCCCTTCCATTGCCCTGCCGAGTGCTTAAAATAACACCGGCCTATCGTTACACGGATTCACACGACAAAGCGATGCGCGGCCTGGGCTTGCCAGGCGCTCACAGAACAGCACGCGCAATGCATTTCGCTCATAAACACACAAATTCTTGCTGTCTGAGCTTTGATGTAAAGAAGAAGGAGGAGGAGAAAGGGGGAAGAAGAAGAAGAAGAAGAAGAAGAAGAAGAAGAAAAAGAAGAAAAAGAAGAGAAGAAAAAAAGAAGAAGAAGGGGGAAAAAGGGGGAAGACGAAAAGAGAAAATGCAAAAAGAAGAAGAAGAAAGAAAAGAAGAAGAATGCAAAAAAAGGAAGAAGAAGAAAAAGAGAAAAGAAGAAGAAAAGACATTACTGTGCAAAACCCGGTCAAAACGCAATTTAGAATTATATCTGTTAAAAGTGCTTATTACTAGGCTTTCCTATCATCAAACTTCCGTGAAAACATAACCCAAGATCATGGCAATATAAAGATAATTATTACATGAACTTTCTGGTTTTCGTTCCTCGGCTAGAGCTCCGAGGTTCACCAGTGGTGAGAATTTTGCGCATGGGACCGTTTCCACATCATTCTCCCCCCCTTTCCCCCCCCCCCCCCCCCGCCCCCCCCCCCCCCCCCCGCCACTGTGTACATAGATCAATACTACGCAGTCACGAGAAACTTGGAAATGATCATCAAACCAGGATTGCTTGTGTTCCTACAGTGTTGACCTCGTGCATGCATATTGTGGTAATAATGATAATAATAAATGGAATTTATATAGCGCTATATCTTGCAAAAAGAAATCAAAGCGCTTGCATTCAACACAGCCATACATACAACCAAGAACAATTAACAG
>JAQIHA010000520.1:0-2500 GCA_028751875.1 Rapana venosa | reverse complement strand
GTGTGTGTGTGTGTGTGTGTGGTGTGTGGTGTGTGTGTGTAGGTGCAGGAGAATGTGCGCTTGCACGTGTGTGTATGGTGTATGTGCATATGCGCGCGCGCGCCGGCACTGTGTGTGTGTGTAGGTGTGGTTGCATGCGCGCTTGTGTGCGCAGACATGCATGTATGTGAGTATGTGTATTTGTGCTCGCGCGTGTGTATATATATATGTGTGTGTGTATGCGCGTGTGTATATATATATGCGTGTGTGTGTGCGTGTGTGTGTGCGTGTGTGTGCACGCGCGCGCGTGTGTATGTGTGTGTGTGCGTGCGTGTGTGTGCGTGCGCGCGCGCGTGTGTATGTATGTGTGTGTGTGTTGCACGCGCGCGTGTGTGTGTGTGCGTGTGTGCGGCGTGTGTGTGCGTGTGTGGCGCGCGTGTGTATGTGTGTGTGTGTGTGTGTGTGTGTGTGCGCGCGCGCGCCCGTATTAATACTTTTGTCGGCACGTCACTCTGCCCTTTAAATTTTTTCGTTTACGTCCACTTCTCGGGCCCTCCCCTCTGTCTCTGTCTCATGTCCCCCCACACACACCCCAAACAACACCCACACACACACAACACACACACACACACACACACACACAAAACCCCCACACATAAACACAACACCACACACACACACACTAAATCACTGACAAAAAACCGCACACACACACAAAACTTTTTCACACAAAATACACCACCACACACACCAACACACCCAAAACCCCAACACCACACAAACAAAACACCACAGACAAAACACACGCACACACACAACCCCACACGGGACAAACACACACACAGACACGGGACACACACAAAACAACACACACCCACCCCGACATACACAAAACACAAACACCACACACACCACACACCACACACACACACGACAACACACACCCCAACAACACCACAACACACAAAAACCCCAACACAAGAAAAAAGCCCACACACACAAAAGCACACACACACACACACACACACACACAGAAAACACACACACACACCCACACACACAACCACACAGACACACACCAAAACACACAACCCCACCACCACACCCCACAGACACACACAGAACACACACACACACCAGACACACACACACAACAAAACAACACACCACAACACACACCAAACACACAAGAAAACACACACCACACACACAGACCACACAACACACACACACACAACACACACTCAAAACCACACCTCACTCACAACCCCACCACACACACATACACATACACCCCAACCACCCACACACAGACACACACACACACACCACACAGACACACACACAACACAACAACATACATACATACACCACACACTCCTCACACACACAAAACACACACACAACACCACACACACACACCCACACCACCACACACCACACACACACACACACACACACACACCTCCTCTCTCTCTCTCTCTCACACACAAACACACACACACCACTCACTCACACACAGACACACACACACACACACAGACACCACACAACACACACACAGAACACACACACACACCACACACCCCCAAAACAACAAACACAGACACACACACACACCACACACACAGACAACAACACACACACACACACCCAACAGCACCACACACCACAAAAACCCCCACACACACACACACTCACACATCCCACACCATACACACCACACACACCCACACAAAATACACACACACAAACCCACACACAACACACACACAAACACCACCCACACATACACACCACACACACACAACAACTAAAACACCACACACACACACACACACCCACCACACACACAACCACACACACACCACCATCACTCACCACAACGCACACTCCCACACCAACAAAACACAAAACCCACCAAACACACACACCAACGCACCTCACACACACACACAACCAAAAACACACACCACCACACACAAAAACCCACCCCACACCCACAACACACACACACAACACACACATACGAGAAAAAAAAAACCCCCAAAAGACGTTTAAATTTTTATCAAAAAGTAATCAAAAGAGCTTGAAAAACTTAGGGGTTATTTTTTTGAGAAGGTCTTTCACTCCCCTAAAAAAAACCAAAACCTTGTCCTTTTTAATAACGGTTTGACCCAAAATTTTACCTAATTTTCGAAAAAATAAAGAAGCCTAAAATACAAAAAAAGGAGTGAAATTTTAGGATTTTCCACTTCTAAGTTAACTGGAATCACATTTTGAAATAGGCAACTAAAGCAAAAAAAAGTTTTTAACTTTTTAAAAGTTACTAGTAAACAACCAGGGACAAGATTTTACTGTTTTAAAAGCATCTCCTGCCCCTTGTCGATCAAGACTGTCTTATGGACAAGAATTTTTTTTTCAGTGCTCCAAAATTTATTTGCTTCAAAAATCCAGAGTCTTGATTGTAAAGCTTTTCGACTTGCTTTGGGTGAAAACCAGCCTCAAAGCAAAAAGGAAG
>JAQIHA010000052.1:42500-44419 GCA_028751875.1 Rapana venosa | reverse complement strand
CTTTCTCTCCTCTCTTTTCTTTTCCTTTTTTCTCTCTCCTCTCTTTCTTCTTTTCCTCTCTTTTCTCTTCTTTTTCTTTTCTTTCTCTTTTTCTCTCTCTCTTCTCTCTCTCTCTCTCTCTCTCTTCTCTTCTCTCTCTCTCTCTCCCTCTCTTCTCTTCTCTTCTTCTCTTCTTCTCTCTTTTGTGAAAAAAGCAATGAGTGCTTTTTCATTACCCTCGAAAAAAAAAAAAGGGAATTTGATTCTCTCTTCTCTCTTCTCTTTTCTCTCTCTCTTTTCCCCTTCTCTCTTCTCTTTCTTTTCTCTCTCTCCTCTCTCTCTCTCTCAGTTTGTTCCCTTGAAGGGGTTTTTTTTTTGTTTGTTTTCTTTTTTCATATACTTTTTTTGGTACTGTATATACAGTTGTTTTTTTCCCCCTCCTTCCCCCAAACCCCGTGTATTTTTGGCCCTTTAAGGCCAATGAAATTATTAAACCCGTTAGAGTTCAGAGTCAGATTTCTCTTCTCTCTCTTCTCCCCTCTCTTCTCTTCTCTCCTCTCATCGGGGACAGATTACCCTGGCGGTTGAGTGTTGCACTTGCGATCTGACCCCAGGTTTGAGATGGGGTGGGATCCCCTGTGTTGTCATTTGAGGTGATTTTTTTTCTGGGTTAACATCAGCCCGACTCCACTTTCCCCCCCCACCCCGAAGTTTTTGGGAAATTAGTTTTAAAACTGAAGCCCCGTAAGCAAACGCACCAGAACATTGGTGCTCCCTTTAAAAAACCTGTGTGCCTTTCAAAAGAGTTGGGCCCATGTGTGTGGAAAGGGAATGGATGAAAAATTTACAAACCACAAACGGGGAAATTTCCACTCAGTACTTACCCCATTATCTTCAAAAAAAAGATTTTTAATCTTTTAGTAATTTCACTTTGTCTTTTCGTAGTAAAAAAATCACCATCACATTTTTTTTCTTTCCTATGTCTTTTTTCTGTTCGTCTCTTCTCTTTGTCCGTTTCAGTCAAATTTTCTCAAAATAATTTGGGTTTGATGTGCCTTTTGTCAACATTATTCAAATTTGTTTGATTTTAAACGTCTAGATGCCCCTAAAAAGGGTCCAGATTTTCTGTTTCAGGGGCCCAAAGTTTTGGGTTTAAAGTTTTTTAAAGGGTTTGCCCAAAAAAATTTTGATCGGCTATTTCCTTGAAGCAAAAAGGGGACTGATGACATTAGATCATTCCAGTTTAAAGGGAAAAGCTTGTCGGGCCGAAAAATTTAAAAAAAAACGGAAGTTTAAAAAACAAAGGAAAGAGCGTTTTCAAATTTTTCTTGAATTCGGGGGAAATTAAAGGAAAAAGAAGGGGAAAAACCGAATACCCCCAAGTGTTTTGTATAATTGAATTTAAACTTTTATTTGAAAAAAAACTTATTTAAAAAAAAGCCCAAAAAGGTGTTCCCAGGTAATGGAATGCAAACACAAAATGACATTTTGCCACAGTTTTCCCAAACTGATGGCAGCTTTTCCCCAGGGTGATCGTTTTGTGGCCCTTTTCGGTTTTAAAATTAGGCAATCAGGGTTTGGAGAAAGGGGCGTATATTTAGCAGAACCTGTCTCCGTTCTGTTGTCTTTCTGTCTTCTCTTTTCTCTCTCTCTCTCTCTTCTTCTCTCTCCCCCTTCCCCTTCTTCTCTCTCTCTTCTCTGTATTTGTATGCCTCTTCTTGTTCTCTCTGTTCTGTCTTTTTCTCTCTCTCTCTCTCTCTCCCCCCTTCTCCCTCTTTTCTCTTTTTCCCTTTTTCTTCCCTCTCCTCTTTTTCCCCTCTTCCCTCTCTCTTTCTCTTTCCTCTCTCTCTCTCTCTCTTGAACAAATCTTTAATTCAGCTTGCCCATTTATGTCATGATGCATTAAAAAAGGAAATTTAAATTTTTTTGCTTTATTGCTA
>JAQIHA010000052.1:25000-37500 GCA_028751875.1 Rapana venosa | reverse complement strand
AATTTGCCAAAAGCAACTGATTCTCAAAAAGCTGTCCATGAAGATTTCTCAGTAAATGTCCTGAAGTCACTATCGAACGCCTTCATTAGAAGTTATCAGACACACGTTTGGCATAGAATATTTGCAAGAAAAATATAACTGATAATCACAGGAAAGAAGACGACCACTCCAGAAATAAGTAGATTTGCCAGTGGAAGAATCTTCATTTAATTTGTGAAAATCTGTACAAATATTGAACAAAAACAGGCAGATGTCTCGTTATTTTTTTTAGACCAGAATATTTTTGACACCAGAAAATTTTGCTTCACTTTAATCTCCTCTCTCTCTTTATCTCTCTCTTCTCTTCTCTCTCCCTCTCTCTCTCTTCTATCATTCTTTATCTTCGCCCACATAGCACAGCTGTTTCGAACCTGCGTTTGTGTCTCTTATCGTGTGTGAAATTCATGGATAGCAGTTGACTGGAAAGACCAATTGATATTACTTTTTCTGGATTGGTCAGGAAACAACGGCTCATGAACAATTCAGCCACATTCCACACTGGAATATGTGCCAGACTCACTATAGATATTACTGTCTTTATGTTTACGTGTTGCACGTGCGCGAAATCCTGGAGCAATAGGCACAGTTTTATATTTTTTTCTCTATGAGTCAAAAGAAATTCAGACATATCTCTTATAAGAGAGGCTTTTCAGAGGGCTAATGTGTGTGTGAAAATCAGCAAGGGTGGAATAAATATATATATAAAATGAAACGATTTGTTTGTTCGTGGGCTGTTAGTATTTGGGTTGCTTGGTTGTTGTGTTTAGTGGGTAGGTTGGTTAGTGCTAGATTGTAATGGGGTGTTGGGGGGTTTGTTTTGTAGTGGTCGTAACTTGAGAAACTTGTGGATGGTTACATGTCTTGTACCAATTTTGGTCTTGTGTTGCTTCTATTTTTTCACGGAAACTTTTCTATGAGTTGTTTGTATACAGGGTTTAAACAGTCACCGAGTTTTGTAGCTATAGCGGTTTAATTGCAAAATGTTTTGTTCTGTAGAATAGATATCTGTCACTTTGCCTAGAAGATGAATTAATTCCACTTTTTGTTATGTGCCTTCTCATTTAATCTCTCCTCTCTCTCTTTCTCTCTCTCTCTCTATCTCTCTCTCCTCATTCTCTTTCCTCTCTCTCTTACCTCTCTCTCTTTCTCATACTGTTTCTTCTCGCCCATAGCACATGTGCGTGTGGTTTCCAGTGCGTGTGAAATTCATGAAGCACAGTTGACTGGAGATGAGAGGGGAGGACAGAGACAACTTGATTATTAACATTTTCAGGACTGTGGCTCAGAAACAACGGCCCCTCCTAAAATTCATTCACTTCCAACGGATGTGTGCCACACACCCTATAAGTCTGCTTGTCTTTTCTGTTACGAGATGTACGTGAGGAATCCAGCATAGGGAACAGTTTAGAGGGGGTTTTCTCAGAGTCAAAAGAAGAAAAAGCAGAAACACATCTTTACCAAGTGCCCGTTATCAGTATGAATGACGCGTGTGGTCCCAAAATCAGAAGAGTTTGAAATTCCCCGAAGATGAAAATGCGTTGCCCTTTAATGATGGGCAAAAAAAAAAGTCGCATAGCTAATTCTCAACAATGGTTATAAAACTCAGAGCTTTAAGCAAGGTAGGACCGAAAAAAATGAAGCGTAGACTCTAAAAAAAAAAACGATTGCATTGTGGTTAGTTTGTTTATGATTTTTTCCTTAATTTGATATGTTTAGTTGGTGATTTTTGGGCGGTGCGGTGGGGTTTTTGGTTTGTTTGGGGGTGGTTTTATTAAAAGACGCTTTGTATATTTCACTTTTATAAATAGTGTTTTTCGTTTCATGGGTTCCTCTGTTGTTTTTATGATTTTTCTTCGAGTGTTGTGCTACGGGTGGGGTAAACCTTAACTGAGGTTTGAATCGGCTACTTGTCTATCTTTAGGAAATGAACATTGTCATCAGGTACAGAGGCCAGATTTAATTATTAGAAAATCTCTGTGGTAATGTGCATGGGTGAGTGTGTTTGGTGTGTGGGTGTGTGTGTTGTTGAGTGTGTGTGTGTGTTTGTGTGTGTCGTGTGTGGTGTGATGTGTGTGTTGTGTTTGTAGGTGTGTAATGTGGGAGTGTGTGAGTGTGTGATTGGTTGTGTTTGTGTGTGAGAGGTGAGTGTGTTGTGTGGGGTGTGTTGTGTTGTGAGTGTGTTTAGTGTGTGTGTGTTGTTGTGTGTGTTGTGTGTTGTGTGTCTGTGTGTGTTGTGAGGTGTTGTGTGTTGTGTGTGTGTGTGAAGGTTTGGGTGTGTGTGTGGTGTGTGTGTGGTGTGTGTTGGTGTGTGTTTGTGTGTGTGTGTTGTGTGTGTGGGTGTGTGTGTGTGTGTGTGTGAGATTGTTGTTATGTGTGTGTGTGTGTGTGTGTGTGTGTGTTGTGTGTGGTGTTATGTGTGTGTGTGTGTGTGTGTTGTGTGTGTGTGTTGTGTGTGTGTGTGTGTGTGTGTGTGTGTGGGTGTGTGTGTGTGTGTGTGTGTGTGTTGTGTGTGTGTGTGGTGTGTGTGTGTGTTGTGGTTGTGTTGTTGTGTGTGTGTGTGTGTGTGTGTGTTTGTGTGTGTGTGTGTTGTGTGTGTGTGTGTGTGTGTTTGTGTTTGATTGTGTTATGTTGTGTAGTGTGTGTTGTGTGTGTGTGTTGTGTGTGTGGTGTCTGTTGTGTGTGTTGTGTGTGTGTGTGTTGTGTTGTGTGTGGTGTGTGTTGTGTTGTGTATTTGTGTGCTTGTGTGTGTGTTGTGTGTTTTGTTGTGTGGTGTGTTGTGTTGTGTGTGTGTGTGTGTGTGTTGTCTTCCATTTTACGTCTGTTAAATTAAAGTGATATTAGACGATGGAGGCAGGAGGGTGGTGGGGGGGGGGGGGGGTTTGGGGGGCGGCAGCATAATGGGATAAGGGCTTTATGTAGTAAATAGATACGTGTTTGGTATAAATGCACATTCCAAATATTAAACCGTTATGCAAAAAAAATGGCCATAAGAAATTTAAACAAAATTAACAATATCCCCGAACAATTGAAAAAAAATACTCTAAGTTGGAAAACAAACAATTGTGAAACTACTTGTAACGGCAGCTGTTTTTATTTATGTTAAAACATGCAAAATGTA
This sequence comes from Rapana venosa, assembly GCA_028751875.1. Classification (NCBI taxonomy): domain Eukaryota; kingdom Metazoa; phylum Mollusca; class Gastropoda; order Neogastropoda; family Muricidae; genus Rapana; species Rapana venosa. The sequence goes on along the minus strand of JAQIHA010000052.1, from coordinate 34,343 downwards.
GATTCCGACGATTCATACTTTTCAAAAAAGAGAATACTGGGGTTGGCTAACAGGAGGAGAGACAAAGGCTTTATCTCACATTATTAACTCCTGGTATTGGTTTTTTTTTTTTTTTTAATAACTTCCTGCGTGACTTATCGTGGAAATGATGGTCATAAAATTAAAAACGTTTTTTAAACCTAGACATGGTTAACAGAACCATGAACTTTGGAAATTTTTTCACCGCATATACTTGTATATTTTTGGCAAATTTTGCTCGTCGAAAAGGATTATTTAATTTCTATTCTGTAGGATTAGAGAATAACAATTTTTCTAAGAGTACAAGGATTTTCGAGTAAACCGTACTGAGTACAAAGTAGGGTCTCATAGCAAGTTCGAAAGAAACTGAACAAGGTCATGCTGGGGATTATAAACCAGCCTTTCTGTGTCGTTTTTCTCTATGTTTCCAGCAAACGTTTGAAGCCATAAGCATTAAAACCCGCTGGAAGGAGAGAAAGAGGAATATTCTAAAACATTTGAATTAGCTATCATGGTTTTTGCTGCCTTTTTGGCAGCTTTTGTCCGACTGCTTTTTTCATTAAAATACATACAACATTGAGATGGTGGAAACCCAGCAGGAAAGTAACATTTTCGAACCCCTCAGAATTAGGAAAATGGTCCAACAAATTAATTTCAGTAATAAGGATTCTTCCCTAACGGTCGATGCGAGTACTTAGAGACTGTTGTTAATGCAGATTTAGAATCAACACCAGAACAAATTCTGCAAAACAGTATTGGGGAAAAATCAAGCAGTAAGTACAAGCCATCAATATAGCTGTTGTAAGTTCAGCAGTAAGATGGAATGATTTTTTTGCCGATTTGTGTGGATAGGACCCATTACAAACCTTTTTTTTAAAGCTGGGAATGATGATTGCTTGCCCCTGCTTCCTTGTTTTTAAGAAGGGATCCGTCTAGATGTATATTTAAGATGGAGAAGGATATGTATTTACTAGGTGCTACACTTTTATATAAGAGCCTAGAATAAGCTCATTTTCTTCTTTTTTTTTTTAAGGAGAGGGGTGATATCAAAAATCATGCTTTCTGAAGTTCCCAATGTTGGACTGGGTTGTTTTTGTTTTTTAAAAGAGGTGGTGGGATTTTTTGCCAGTCTTTAGGATTTGATACTGGGTCTCTTTGAAGATATTGGATGTGTAAAGTACTAATAGTGACAAAGAGATGATTTATTTTTTTGCTCTATTGGGAAACTCTATGTCGATCTAATTGAAAATTTCCGAGGCAATATTGTTTTCAAACTGTTGAAACTTCTTAAGATATACTTTGAAACGGCTTAAAGTATGTTACGATCATACTCTAGAGGGTCAGTAAGTATAGTATTAGTTGTTGTACTCTATTATCTCTAATACGTTCTAAAAGAAGATGCATGTGAAACGGAAACTCCCAAAGCAATACGGAAAGCTTTACAATCTAGCTTTGAATTTTGTTCAAAAGATATTGGGGGGGCACTCTCTAAAGAATTATTCTTGCCATATGTTAGTTTTTAGAGCGGACCAGCATTTTGATTATATGCTTTTGTACCCTATGAATTCCTGTGCCCCTATTTGCCTAACTAATTGCCTTTAATACATTAGACTTCTTTCTTGCCTTGTTCAATGCATATTGATGTGGACAATGCCATGTAATTTTGAAGTAGTAAGTAATGATACCAAGAATTTTACCATAGGCTTTATAATCCAGAATTTTTTCACCAATTTTTTAACAAAAAGAAGTTTAGGAGGCTCAGCAGCACCATTGTTTTTAAAGCACAATCCTGGGTCTTTTCTGTAGTAAGACCTAACCAAATTGTTCCACCATTATACTTATAAATTTTTCCATCAAGCTGATATAATTTCTAAACATAATTTAATGTCTTTTAGGTGTTACCTTTTCATGTTTAACCTGTTCCCCATACAAGGTAATCGCATATTGGACAAGAACAAACATTATCAGCACTTATTTCAGGGATTTCTTGAAGTTTAAAATATTAAATAAATAGGGCGCAATCACAGAGCCCTGAGTGGTAAAGCCATTGTGGGATATCTAGAGTTGGAGTAAAGTATTTTCAACCTTTGGCCTGGAATGCCTCTTACTGTGAGGAAAATTTCTTAAAATAGAATAGAATTGGATGACGAAAACCTGGGACAGTCTAATACATTTTAATTTATATAACAATCTAGCATGCCAAAAATTTTGGTCAAAGCTTTGTTTATGTCAAAGAGTGGCAAAAGACAAGAATATTTTGCTTTCGTGTGGCAAACTGATGTTTTATTTTATTTGGGTAAGTTCAGCTTAACTAAATTGGTCCATTGGTTGATTTCCTTTTCGAAATCCTGCTTGATTAAATGGGCAATTTTATTATTTTTCTCACAATGGTACACTAGTCTATGTAAAATTAACTTTTCCATATAAGTTTTTCCAGTGTGTGATGTATGAGCAACAGGTTATTGCTTTTTTGAAATCACTTTTCAATTTTCCTTGTTTTATAGTAGGGATATAATAATACGACTGCTCCACAAATCAAAGGTATTTTTACATTCTATCCAGCAGCGGAAATAATTGGTTTTGTAGCAAAAAGAGAACCCGTTTTCTTGGTAAATGTTTCAGCACTTTGTTTGAAAAATAGCATCTTTTTCTACTGATGTGTTTCCTATTATTAAAGAGATTGATATATCCATTACTTCTCGTAAAGTTATTGTGTGTTTATGATATAGCACTTGTTAGCTATGCTCGTATTATCTGGTTATGGATCTTTATAAATATCTTTTTTTGTTTCTTCTTTCTGTGAAGGTAACTTCTGACTGGTGTAAAGACATGTATCTCTTATTTGTATTAGCAAACATATCAATTGTGAAGCTTCTTCTGCCTTGTCTGATTCAGAGGGGAACTCCTTATCTTTAATTGCCTATTGGACGCAAAGGCCTACTGGATTCTTTATACCGTGTTTTCATTTCATTAATATTTTTTTCCATACTTTTTGCATATCCTTGTATTGTGAGTACATTTTTCCCTTTTACAATAGTAGACCAGAAACTCACGTTTCACTTGCTCCAATAATTTTGTCACACGTTTTTATGTGCTAATTTTAGAAAAAATGTATTAGCCCGTTGGATTTATTTCGTATTATATATGTTTTGAAGCTATTTTTTTCTTATTAACAGCATTTTCAATGTTTCATTCAACCATAGGTTCCCTGCATGTTTATCAGATTTTATAGATGAACATCTGGGGGGAATGGAACAATCTGCAGCTTGTTTAGTAAAATGTTTTAGGTAATTCTATCATAAAACATGTCTATGTCATACATTCTATAAAGAATGTGTCATAACATTTTTTATGTAAAAAGATTGAAACATGGGGGTCCCAGTGTTGCTTTATTGTAATACGATTATTTTGGAATCTTATCTTTGACTTTTCATTATTGTGGTTGGGGTGTGCTGACCTTCATACAGTTGTTATGATAATTGGTGTGTGTGTTGTGGGGAGGTGGGTGTGTTGTGTGGTAGGGTGTTGCGTGCGTTTTGCGGTGCGTTGCGGGCGTGCGGGCGTGCGTTGGTGTGTTGTGGTGTGTTTGGTATTCGAGGTCGTAGTAACTCTATGTCTCTTCTGTATGTCGAAATTTCTTGACTAGCTCACTAGGAAACAACATTCTTTACTTTTTATATTATTTATAAGCGCAGGAACAATGGACCCATGAGCCAATTCAGCCAGTTTCCCCTCATTATATTATCTGGACTTTTGTATCGAATTTTTTCCATCACGAGTCGTCAGCTATATATTGCCATGTGTTGGCATACAGCAATTAAGGGTGTTTTTTTTTTAACTTTTTCCCCTAAAATGTCAAAAAAAAAAGCAGACGATATATTTACCAAACAGCTGCCTTATAGTAAAAAACCGTTACTATAAGAAATCTAGAGAGAGGGGGGGGGGGGGAAAACTCGTTATTTTTATTGCCAGAATTATTTAAAAAAACAAACGTGTTTGTTTATCGGAGTCTTAAAATGTGTTTGTTTTCTAAAAAAATGCATTTGGAATGTTTGCTCTGTTCATGTGGGGGGGGGGGGGGGGGGATGGGGGGGGGTTGAGTTGGTTATTTATCTCGAGGAGACGAACAACATACAGGGGATTTTTTTTTTTTCTTTGTAAACCGTTTTGGTTTTTTTTGACTGGGTTCGTTGTGCCAATTTCAGCATTTTTTTTATGTTTCCTTTGGGAACCATTTTTTGTTTCTGTCTGGTTCGTTTCTTGTTGCCCATTTCAGCTTTTTTTTTCCTTGGAAACGCTTTTTCGTTTATGACTGGTTCATTGTGTCATTTTCAGCTTTTTTTTTCCCTTGGGAAGCTTTTGTTTCTGTCTGGTCATTGTGTCATATCAGCTTCTTTTTTTCCCTTGGGAAAACCATTTTTGTTTCTGACTGGGTTTCGTTGTTTTGCCAATTTCAGCTTTTTTTTTTCCCCGTGGATACGCTTTTTGTTTCTGACAGGTTCCTTGTGTCATTTTCAGTTTTTTTTCCCTTGGGGAAAACGCTTTTTTGGGTTTCTGATGGTTCATTGTGTTCATTTCAGCTTTTTTTCCCTTTGGGGAACCGTTTTTTTTGTTTTTTCTGATTACTGGTCATTTTGTGGTATGTTCACAGCTTTTTTTCCATTGGGGAAACGCTTTTTGTTTTACTGGTTCGTTGTGTCATTTTCAGCTTTTTTTTTTCCTTTGGGAACGTTTTATGTTTTCTGACTGGTTCGTTGTTTGTGGTCTTGTCAAGCAATTTTTCCTTTGGGACCGATTTTTTAGTTTTTGAATGGTTCATGGTGGTCTCATGTTCAGGTTTTTGTTTCAGGTTGTTTTTTTCTTTGGGAATGGGTTTGGGTTTTTGTGTCTGATGGTTTCATTGTGCCTCATTCAGCATTTTTTTTTTCCCTTTGGAACCATTTTTGTTTTTTTGACTGGTTCGTTGTGTCATTGCAGCTTTCATTTTCCCATTGGGATAGGTTTTTTTTGGTTTTCAGATGGTTCATTGTGTCATTTCAGTTTTTTTCCCTTATTGGGAACGTTTTTTTTGTTTGAGACTGGTTCATTTGTGTCAATATCAGGTTGTTGTTGTTGTTTTACTTTGGGAACAGTTTTTTGTTTCTGGATGGTTTCATTGTGTCATTGTCAGCATTTTTTCCCTTTGGGAACGGTTTTTTTTTTTGTTTTCTGACTGGCTCATTGTGTCCATGTCAGGACCCTGTTATGTGGGTTTCTAGGCACAGTTGTTCAACAGTGAGGGATTGGGAGGGTGGGGGTTGTGTTGTGTGTTTGGGGGGTTGGGGGGGGGGTTTTATGGCTTGCAGGATCCGATCAGCAAAGTTTGTTGCGGTAATAGAGCTGTCACAAAAGCTTCAAGGAGTGATTGTTATTTAGAATTCTTTGTTTATTGCAAGAGACCCTATTAAACCATTCTCTCTCTTCTCTCCGTCTGCTCCGCTCTCTCCTCTCGCGATCTCTCTCTCTCGCCTCTCTCTCTCTCCCTCTCCTCTCTCTCTCTTCTGTCCTGGGCATTGTTTGTTACTCTCTCTTTCTCTCTGCCTTTTGTGTTCGTGTGTGTGTGTGGTGTGTGTCGTGGGTGTGTAAGTGTGATGTGGTGTGTGTGTGTGTGTGTGTGTGTGTGTGTGTTGTTTGAGGGTGTGTGTAGTGTGTGGGTGGGTGGTGTGTGGTGTTGTGTGGTGTGTTTTTGTGTTTTGTGTTTGTGTGGGTTGGGGTTGTGGTGGGTTTTGTGAGAGAGGAGAGGAAGTGTGTTTGTGTGTATACTTTGTGTGTGTGCGTATGTGTTGTGTTGGTTTGTGTTTGTTCGTTTGTGTGGGTGCGTGTGTGCCGGTCTCCTATCTTCTCTTCTCTCTCTCTATCTCTCTTCTCTTCGTCCTCTTCTCTCTTCCTCTCTCCTCTTCTCCTCTTTCTCTCTCTCTCTCCCTCTCTCACTCACTTTCTCTTCTCTCTCTTTATCTTCTCTCTCCTCTCTTTCATTCTCTCTCTTCCTCTCGCTTCTCTCTCCCCCCCCTCTAATCTATCAATCTTCTCATATTTGCTGATGTTTGTTGTTGCTGCGATGCTTAATGTCATTGTATTGTGTTTTTTTAGCTTGTTTGTTTGCTTTTATTGCTTGGTTCGTTTTAACTGTTTCAATGTTTGTTCACTTTCGAAATATTTGGGAATCAAATTAAATAAACAGTTTTAAAGGTCACTGGGAAAAGATGAAAGAGGAAGTCTTTTAAAACAAACTCTAAGCTATATCAACACATTTAGTTTGTCCGCTTTGTATTGTAATTTTCCAGGCAGACTCTAATTTAAGAATCTTTTAATCAATGGAAGTCAGACAAAAAGCGCGTCATATAAGAAATGCATTTAGAGAATGGAAACAACCCTTTTGTTCTCACTATGAAAAATAGTCTGTGTCCAAACATCAAATACATGGTTTATTTTGTTTCGATTATTCAAGGTTGGTCTCAAATTAAGCACATTTTGATTTTTTTTTTAAGCAAGTTTCATGAGCTAGTGACTTTCAATATTTGTTACTTCTGGTGACATCAATGTTTTTAATCACTAGGAGGGAGAGGACAGCAGGGAAAAAAAGAAAAAAAAAAGAATAAGAGAGAGATGAGAGACAAGTAGACAGGACAGACAGAGATAGATAGAGACAGACAGACCAGGACAGGCCCCCATTACCCCTTGCAGATTACAAGCTGTCCAAATTTCTTACAAAATCATATTTGTACTAAGCCATTTTTTTATAAATCTTACTTTTCTCTTCAAACGGTTGATTCATTTTAAAAGTTTTGCATTATTCGGCATTCTGTGTATACAAACCACTTGCATGAGCACTGTTTGACTAAACCTATCTCTTCCTCTCTGCATTACAGAAGGTCAAGTAAAGGTTGTTTTATATTTCCATAATCTCTATAAGGCGTAGGGGAGCGAGGCATCCAGACTCACTTCTCTAGTGGCCAGGCATACCCATATTGTGGGCGGCGGCCATCTCCTTCTCCTCGCAAGCATTACCTTCCCTGACCCTAAAGTGGGTGTAGGTACCCATTTACAGTGGGCGAAACCGGTGGGGGGACTGTAACTGGAAGCCAGGCGGTCGCGCGCGAACGGTCACCCATGCTATTAAAAATCCACGCTCCGATGATCTGTTTAACATTGGCAGGGGGACAGCGAATGTGTGCTTGAAACCACTGTGCTATCCCGTCCCCATTGCTGAAGGTCACTAACATTAAACGTAGTGGAGGTACGTCCATATCTGAAAAGAGGAAGGAATCGTTGCTGTCCTCTCCAAAGTCTTCCGCGCATCGATTTCTGCTAGCGTTTGGCTGACAACAGTCATATCTTTCACACTGGGACAGGAGCAAAAAGCTAGCCATAGAATGGCCCCGTTTTTTTTTAGAGGGGGGGGAAGGGAAGAACGAAAACAAGGAGAGAAGAAAACCCAGCATAAGCTCCTCCCACCCACCCACACCGACTTCCCTATCTCTTATGCTTGGATCTGCCGAGGGTCCCTCTAAAAGAGCCATTCATCTACAACAGTTAATTAGTAGTTATGGAGCTGTTTTTTGAGAAAATTAGTTGTGGTTTTCATGTTATTGTCAAAGATTCATTTGGGTTTATTTTTAACTATATTTTCTTGAGCTTGTTTTCTTTGTTTGTTGGTTATAGTTTTTTTTTATTGTTGTTGGGGTGGTGATCATTTTTTATTTATCATTGATGATGTTGGCATATTATGCTTTCATTTGTTGTTTGTTGTTGTTTCAGTTACAAAAAGTTGACAGAAACATTTTTAATGGTATTGGACCTTTTTATAGCTTGCTCTGTTCCCTCCTCTTCATTTTCCCAACTGTGTAAAAAACTTGGTAGTGAAAACCACACACACAAGAAAACAAACAAAAACTCAAAAAAATAAAGACAAAACAAAATCCTTGCCTTGGGGTAAAATTTGTAAGGTGATCTAATATTAGCGAACAGCCGAAGGTTCTCACACATTCTTTTTATGGCTCTGTCAAATGTTGCGCCTAGCAGCGGATATCATGAAGGACCAAAAAAAAAATAAGTTGATCTTTTGTTAGTTTCTTTCTGTTCTTTTGCTGTCTGTCCCGTGACCTGTCAACAGCTGTGCTTTTTTGATCTCCGTGCGGTTGCAGCAAGATGCTTTTTTTAAAAAATACAAAAGCAAAAATTTCGAAATAAACTATACAAATTCTGTTAAACATTCTGGAATTGGGACTTTTTTTCTCTTTCTGGTCTGTCTGACTACCTTAATGTGGTTCTTTGAGATTCTTCTTCTTTCTCTCTTTCCTTTCTTTCTTGTTTGTCCAGCTTTCCTTCATTTTTCTCTCTTTATTTTTTCTGTCTGTTCTGTATTCATGTGTTTCTTTCTAGCTTTCCTCTCGTCAGGTCACTTTTTAGCTGCGTCTTCCTTCCTTTCCCTTATTCTTGTATCATTATTTTTTATGTCTTGTTTTTACCCTGCTTGTGTTTTCTTTTGGTATTGTACCTGTGGGTTTTGTTTTTGTCTACAAGTCACTGGTATTGCTTTTTCCGGATTTGTAGTCTGTACAACAAGGAAAGACTACACATTGGTACTAACACAATGAACTGATGAGGATCAATGTTCCGTAAGCACTCAAGGAAAGGAAATGGAGGCAGGTGGCAGAGGTTGGGTTTAACGACGGTTTGCCTGTCAAACAGAGGGGGTAAACCGTTGGAGGTTCTGGGTTCGATTCCCAGCTCGCCCCTCCTTCTTCCCAGTTTGACCAATAAAATCGAACTGAATGTCAAAGTCCTTCGGATGAGACTAATAAACCCGAGGCCTCGTGTGCGAAAGGCCATTGTGAGAACATCTTGCGCACACGTTAAATCCTGTTCACTGTTCGACAAAGAGGTAGGCCCATTGTTTTGTGCCAGTCGTTAGTGTTGAAACAGATGAACAAAATTTACCAAACCGCATTACAAAGCAAAATTTTTTTTGTTATGTCATCTGAGCGCCTTTGGATTTGGTTTGCTTTTCAAGGATTCAGCGCTATATAATCCATTCATCATTATTATTATTATTATATTATCATTATTAATTATTTTATTTATTAGTATTATTATTAAGACAGGAAAAGACTAGTGAATGAAACACTTTAAAGCTGAATTACATAACCGGAACAAATCCTATTCTTCTCTATATCTTTTGTGCTGGCACATCAACTGTTCAACCAGAGTAGTAAGTGCAGAGAAGAAGGGGAAAGGGACGAGAAAGCGGGGGATAAGCCACTCTCTTTTGGCCTATCGACTTCGC
>JAQIHA010000052.1:0-22500 GCA_028751875.1 Rapana venosa | reverse complement strand
CACCACTTTTGTTAATCTTTTTACTATAAATCCTTCCCCTATTTCTACTAATTGCCTTTAATACATTCAGACTTCTTCTTGCCTTGTTCAAAGCATATTCGATGTGACAATGCCATGTTAATTTTGAATGTAAGTATGATACCAAGAATTTTACCATAGCTTATAATCCAGAATTTTTTTCACCAATTTTAAAAACAGGAAGTTTAGGAGGATCAGCACCATTTTTTAAAAAGAAACCTGTGTCTTTTCTGTAGAAAGACCTAACCCATTTTCCACCATATACTTATAAATTTTATCCAACTCAAGCTGATATAACTTTCTACATAATTTAAATGTCTTTTAGGTGTTACCTTTTCATTGTTACCTTTTCCACATACAAGGTCATCAGCATATTGGACAAGAACAAACATTATCAGACACATATTCAGGGATATCATGAAGTAAAATATTAAATAAATAGGGCGCAATCACAGAGCCCTGAGGTATGCCCATTTGTGGAAATCTAAGTGTGGAGTAAGTATTTCCAACCTTTGCCTGAATGCCTCTTCCTGTGAGAAAATTTCTAAAATAAGAATAGATGAAACCTGACAGTCTAATACATTTTAATTTATATAACAATCTAGCATGCCAAACTTGGTCATAAGCTTTGTTTATGTCAAAGAACGTGGCAAGAATATTTTGTCTTCGTGCAAACTGATGTTTTATTTGGGTAGTCAGCTTAACTAAATGGTCCATGGTTGATCTTCCTTTTCGAAATCCTGCTTGATTAACTGGGACAATTTTATTTTTCTCACAATGGTACACTAGTCTATTTAAAATAACTTTTTCCATAAGTTTTCCAGTGTGTGATGTAAGTGCAACAGGTCTATAGCTTTTTGCATCAACTTTTCAATTTCCTTGTTTTAGTAGGGAATAATAATAGACTGCTTCCAAATCAAAGGTATTTTTACATTCTATCCAGCATGCTGAAATAATTGGTGTAGCAAAAGAACCCAGTTTTTTGGTAAATGTTTCAGCATTTGATTTGAAATAGCATCTATTCCTACTGATGTTTTCCTATTATTAGAGATTGATAATATCCATAACTTCTCGTAAAGTTATTGGTGTGTTTATGAATAATGTATTATCTGGTAATGGATCTTTATAAATATCTTTTTTTGTTTCTTCCTTTCTGAAGGTAACTTCTGACTGTGAAAGACATGTATCACTCATTGTATTTGCAAACATATCAATGAAAGCTTCTGCCTTGTCTGATTCAGAGGGGAACTCCTTATCTTTAATTGCAATTGGACACCAAAGGCTGATTTATACCGTGTTTCATTTCATTAAATTTTTTCCATACTTTTTGCATATCCTTGTGAGTACAAATTCCTTTTACAAAGTTTGACCAGAACTCACGTTTCACTTGCTCAATAATTTTGTCACACGTTTTATTTGCTAATTTTAGAAAAATGTGATTAGCCCGTGATTTATTTCGTATATAAGTTTTGAATGCTATTTTTTTCTATTAACAGCATTTTCACATGTTTCATTCACCATAGGTTCCCTGCATGTTTATCAGATTTTATAGATGAACATCGGGGGGAATGGAACAATCTGCAGCTTTTTTAAAAAATGTTTTGGGAAAATTCTTTTCATAAAACATGTCTATGTCATACTTTTCTATAAAGTTGTGTCTAACTTTTTTTAGAAAAAGATTGAAACGGGGGTTCCCAGTTTGCTTTATTGAAAACATTTTTTTGGAATCTTATTTTTGACTTTTTTATTTTTGGGGGGCTGCCCTTTCCCATACATTTGTTAGGAAAATTGGTGTGGGGTTTTGTGGGGGTGGGTGTTTTGTGTGGGGGGTTTTTGCGTGCTTTTGGGGTGCGTTGCGGGCGTGCGGGCGTGCGTTTGGGGGTTTTGGGGTGTGTTTGGAAACTCGTGAAACTCTATGTTCTTCTGTATGTCAAAATTTCTTGCCCTAGCTCACTAGGAAACAACATTCTTTTATTTTTTATATTTTTTAAAAGCCCAGGAACAATGGCCCCCCTGACCCAATTCAGCCAGTTTCCCCCTTTAATTTTATCGGACTTTTGTATCAAATTTTTTCCTCAGGCCCAGCTATATATTGCCATTTGTTGGCATCGAAATTAAGGGTTTTTTTTTTTTAATTTTTTTCCCCAAAAATAAAAAAAAAAAAAAAAAGAGACGATATTTTACCAAACAGCTCCCTTTATAGAAAAAAACCTTTACTATAAGAAATTAAGAGGGGGGGGGGAAAACTCTTTTTTTTGCCAGAATTTTTTAAAAAAAAAAACGTGTTTGTTTAGGGAGTTTTTAAAATGTTTTTTTGTTTTCTAAAAAAAGCATTTGGAATGTTTGCTTGTTCATGTGGGGGGGGGGGGGGGGGGAGGGGGGGTTATTTTAACTCGGGGAAAAAACAAATACGGGGGTTTTTTTTTTTTTTTGTAAACCTTTTTGGGTTTTTTTTGACTGGGTTCGTTTTTCCCAAATTTCACCCTTTTTTTTTTTCCCTTTTGGGGAACCCTTTTTTTGTTTCTGCTGGTTCGTTTTTTTGCCCATTTCAGTTTTTTTTTTCCCTTTGGGAAAAACGCTTTTTGTTTTGACTGGTTCATTGTGTCTTTTTAGTTTTTTTTTTCCCTTGGGAACCCCTTTTTGTTTCTGCGGGTTTCATTGTGTCATTTCAGTTTTTTTTTCCCTTTGGGGAAAAACCTTTTTTTGTTTTCTGACGGGGTTTCGTTTTTTCCCCTTTCAGTTTTTTTTTTCCCCGGGAAACGCTTTTTGTTTTGACGGTTTCCCTTTTTGTCTTTTTCTTTTTTTTTTCCCCTTTGGGGAAAAACGTTTTTTTGGGTTTCTGATGGTTCATTGTTTTCATTTCAGTTTTTTTTCCCTTTTGGGGGAACCCGTTTTTTTTTTTTTTAAACGGGTTTCTTTTTGGGGTATTTTAAAGTTTTTTTCCCTTTGGGGGAAACGCTTTTTGTTTTACTGGTTCGTTGGTCATTTTAGTTTTTTTTTTTCCCTTTTGGGGGCCCCGTTTTATTTTTTCTGACTGGGTTTTTTGGGGTCTTGTAAAGAAATTTTTTCCCTTTGGGGGAAACCGTTTTTTAGTTTTTAAATGGTTCTTTGGGGGCCCAGGGTTTTTTTTCGGTTTTTTTTTTCCCCTTTGGGGGAAAGGGTTTTTTTTTTCTGAGGGTTTTCATTGTGCCTTTCACTTTTTTTTTTTCCCTTTTGGGAAAAACCATTTTTTTTTTTTTGACTGGTTCTTTTTTGTCTTTTCCGCTTTTTTTCCCTTGGGAAGGTTTTTTTTGGTTTTCGAGGGTTTTCATTGTTTTATTTCATTTTTTTTTCCCTTTTGGGAAACCCGTTTTTTTTTTTTTTTGGACTGGTTCTTTTGTGTCAATTCAGGTTGTTGTTTTTTTTTCCTTTGGGAACAGTTTTTTGTTTCGGGAGGGTTTTATTGTTCTTTGTCAGCTTTTTTTCCCTTTGGGGAAAAGGGGTTTTTTTTTTTTTTCTGACTGGCTAATTGTGCCCATGTCAGGCCCCGGTTTGGGGGTTTTCTGGGCCCACAGTTTTTCAACAGTGAGGGATTGGGGGGGGGGGGTTTGGGGGTTTTTGGGGGGGGGGGAGGGCCGGGGAAACCATCAGCAAAGTTTGTTGGGGGGAATAGAGCGGGCACAAAAGTTTAAAGGAGGGGGGGGGTTTTTTAAAATTTCTTTTTTTAAGAAGGCCCCATTAAAACCCACCTCCCCCCGGGCTGCCCGCCCCCCCGCGACCCCCTCCCCTCTTTCTCCCCCCCCTCCCCTCTCCTCTTTTCTGCCCTGGGCATTGTTTGTTCTCTCTCTTTCTCTCTGCCTTTTGTGTTGTGTGGGTGGGGTGTGTGTGGGGTGTGTGTGTGTGGGGTGTGTGTGTGTGGGGTGTGTTTGTGTGTGTTTTTTGGGGGGTGTGTGTGTGTGGGGGTGGGTGGGTGGGGTTTTGTGTGGTGTTTTTTGTTTTTGTGTTTGTGTGGGGGGGTTGTGGGGGGTTTTTGTGAGAGGGAGGGGAAGTGTGTTTGTGTGTTTTTGTGTGTGTGCGTTGTTTTGTGTTGGGTGTTTGTTCGTTTGGTGGGTGCGTGTGGCCTCTCCTTCTTCTCTTCTCTCTCTCTTCTCTTTTCTTTTCCCCTTTTCTCTTTTCCTCTCCCCTTTTCCCCTCTTTCTCTCTCTCTCTCCCTCTCTCCTCCTTTCTCTTCTCTCTCTTTTTTTCTCTCCCCTCTCTTTCTTCTCTCTTTCCTCTCGTTTCCTCTCCCCCCCCCCTCAAAATCTATAAATTTCTTCTCATTTTTGCTGATTTTTGTTGTTCCCTGCGATGTTTAATGTCATTGTATTTTTTTTTTTAGTTGTTTGTTTGTTTTTATTGTTTGGGTTTTTTTTAACTGTTTAAATGTTTGTTCACTTTCGAAATTTTTGGGAATAAAAAAACATTTTTAAAGGTCAGGGGAAAAAAGATAAAAGGGGAAGTCTTTTAAAAAAAACTCAAAGCAATATCAACACATTTTTTTTGCCCGTTTTGTTTTGTAATTTTCCGGGAACTCAAATTTTAAGAATCTTTTAATCAAGGGAAGTCAGAAAAAAAGCCGTCATAAAAAAAATTTCTTTTAGAGAAGGGAAACAACCCTTTTTTTCTCACTATAAAAAATAGCTGTTTTAAAAAACATCAAAACATGGTTTTTTTTTTTCGATTTTTCAAGGGGTCTCAAATTAAGAAACTTTTTGTTTTTTTTTTTTAAGCAAGTTTCATGGTAGTGACTTTCAATATTTTTTAAATTCTGGTGACATAAATTTTTTTTAATAAACTGGGGGAGGGGAAAAGCGGGGAAAAAAAAAAAAAAAGAAAAAGGGAGAGAGAGAGAGAAAAGAGACGGACAGACAGGATAGAAGAGACAGACAGCCCGGGACGGGCCCCCTTTTGCAGATTACAAGTTTGTAAAAATTTCTTACAAAATCAAAAAGGGTACTAACCCTTTTTTTTAAAATTTATTTTTTCTCTTAAAAACGGTTGTTTCTTTTTAAAAGTTTTGCATTATTCCCCAATTCTTTTATAAAAACCCACTTGCATGACCCACTGTTTTTGACTAAACCCTTTTCTTTTCCTCTCTGCATTACAGAAGGTAAAAAGGTTTTTTTTCCCATAATTTTATAAGGGTAGGGGGCGGGGCATCCAGCCCTCACTTCTCTAGTGGCCGGGCAAAATTTGTGGGCGGGGGCCCATCTCCTTCCCCCCGCCCCCTTTACCTTCCCTGACCCTAAAGGGGGTGGGTTTCCCATTTACAGTGGGCAAAACCCGGGGGGGGGACTGAAACGGGAACCCAAAGGGGCGCGGGGAAACGGTCCCCCATGCTATTAAAAACCCACGCCCCGATGCTTTTTAAACCCATTGGCGGGGGACAGCAAAGTGGTTTTAAAACCACTGGCTATCCCGTCCCCATTCGAAGGTCACTAACTTTAAAACTTTGGGAGGTACGCCCCAAAAATTAAAAAGAGGAAGGAAATCGTTGCTGTCCTCCCCAAAAAGTCTTCCCGCCCCATCGATTTCTGCTGGGCTTTTGGCTGCCAGTCATATTTTAAACACGGGACAGGACCCAAAAAGCTACCCCCATGAATCCCCCTTTTTTTTTGGGGGGGGGAAAAAACCGGGGGCCCAATGCCCCTCCCACCCCCCCACCCGATTTCCCCTTTTTCTCTTATGTTTGGACCCGGGCCGGGGGCCCCTTTAAAAGACCATTCTCTAAAACAGTTTTATGAGGAGGTTTTTTGAAAAAATTTAGTTGTGGTTTTCTTTTTTATTGTCAAAGTTTTCTTTTGGGTTTTATTTTTAACTATTTTTCTTAAAGTTTTGTTTTTTTTTGGGTTTTTTGGGTTTAAAGTTTTTTTTTTTTGTTGGGGGGGTGATCTTTTTTTATTTATCATTGATGATGGGGGCCCTATTTTTCTTTCATTTGTTTTTTGTTGTTGTTTCAGTTACAAAAAGTTGCCAAAAAATTTTTAAGGTTTTGGGCCCTTTTTTTTAGCTTCCCTCTTTTCCCCTCCTCTTCATTTTCCCAATGTGAAAAAATTTGGTGGAAAACCACACACACAAGAAAACAAAAAAAAAACTCAAAAAAATAAAGAAAAAAACAAAACCCTTTTCCTTTGGGGGAAAAATTTTGTAAGGTGATTTTAATATTAGCGAACGGGGCCAAAGGGTTTCTCACACTTTTTTTTTTGGCTCTGTAAAAGTTGCCCCCTAGCAGCGGAATCAGAAGGCCCAAAAAAAAAAGTTGATCTTTTTTTTTATTTTTTTCTGTTCTTTTGCTGCCCTTGTGACCTGTCAACAGCTGTGTTTTTTTGATCCCCGGTGGGGTTGCAGCAATGCTTTTTTTTAAAAAAAACAAAAAACAAAAATTTTTAAATAAAAAATATACAAATTCGTTAAAAAATTCTGGTTGGGGCTTTTTTTTTCTTTCTGGTTTTGTCTGACTACCTTTGTGGTTTTTTGAGGTTCTTCTTCTTTCTCTCTTTCCCTTTTTTTCTTGTTTGTCCCGCCCCTTTTCCCTTTATTTTTCTCTCTTTATTTTTTCTGTCTGTTTTTATTTCATGTGTTTCTTTTGCTTTCCCCCGTCAGGTCCCTTTTTTGCTGCGTCTTCCTTCCTTTCCCCTTTTCTTTTTTAATTTATTTTTTTGTCTTGTTTTTACCCTGCTTGTTTTTCTTTTGGTTTTTGTTCCCGTGGGTTTTGTTTTTGTCTACAAGTCACTGGTATTGGGTTTTTCCGGATTTTTAGTCTGTACAACAAGGAAAAACCCACCCCCATTGGTACTAAAACAATGAACTGATGAGGATCAATGGGGTTTCCCTTTAAACACTCAAAAAGGAAAGGAAGGTGGCCAAAGGTTGGGTTTTAAGACGGGTTTTCCTGTCAAAAAAGGGGGAAAACCCTTGGGGGTTCTGGGTTCGATTCCCGCCCCGCCCCCCCTTTTTCCCAGTTTGGGCCAAAAAAATCGAAAATGAATGTCAAAGTCCTTCGGTGAGGGCTAAAAAACCCCAGGCCCCGTGTGCGAAAAGGCCGGAAACATTTTTGCGCACACGTTAAATCCCGTTCCCCTGGTTTTGAAAAAAGAAAAAGGGAGGCCCCTTGGTGCCTGGATGTTTAAACAGATGAACCCAAAAATTTTCCAAAAACCCCATTTCAAAGCAAAATTTTTTTTTTTTAAAGTCATCTGAAACGCCCTTTGGGTTTGGTTTTCTTTTCAAGGGTTCGCGCTATATAAATTCCATTTTATCATTATTATTATTATTTAAATTTTCCCTTTTTAAATTTTTTTATTTTTTATTTTTATTATTAAGACAGGAAAAGACTAGTGAATTTAAAACTTTTTAAACTGAATTAAAATAACCGGAACAAATCCTATTCTTCTCTATATCTTTTTTGTGGCCCCATAATGTTCAACCAAAAGTAAGTGCAAAAAAGGGGAAAGGGACGAGAAAACCGGGGGAAGCCACCCCTTTTTTGGTATCGACCCTTTGTGCTGTTTGGGTGTACTTGAATACTTTTTCCAATAAATCCCGAAAATGGAAAAAGCGGTCCTTCCTGGTGGGGAAAAAAAAAAAAAAAAAGTGCCCCACGCAAAAAAAGTCACCATGCCCCCAACTCGGGCCCTAGCCGAAGGGGAAAAAAAATAAAACCCAAAAAAAAAAATTTTCAAAGAAAAAAAATGCCCCCATTGATTGGGGGAAAAAAAAAAAAAAAAAAAAAAAATTTTTCTCGCCCCTGATGCAGGGGGGAAAATCAGCTCCCCCCCTTTCCCCCCCCCCCCCCCCCCCTCCCCCCAACCCCCGTAGAAGGGGGGTGGGTTTTTTGTTGGGGTTGTTTGTTTTAGTACCCAAAGCATCAGTTAAACCCTTGGTTTCAGCTTTGAAAACCCCAAAGTGGTGCCCCAAAAACCCTTTCAGTACTGGAGCTATTTCATTTGAAAAACCCCTTTTCAGCCCCGTGCATAAGATTCTTCCATCCCCCCGTGTAGGAAAAAAAGGCCCCCTTTCCCTTCCCGAATGCCCCAAAACAACAGGACAGGGGGTGATCGATTTTTGTGGCCAGTCAACGTTTTGAAAAAATATTAGGAAAGAATATCAAACCCCGGGGGAAAAAGAAGGGAAGTGGTGGGATGGGGGTTTTAACAAAGCGGGGAAGTGGGGGAAGGGGAAAATGGATAAGAAAGGAAATTTTAAGGAGATGGGAAGGAGGGAAAAAAACTGTAGAAGAAGGGGAAAGGGAAAAAAAAAAAAACGTATGGACAGCCCAACCCTTTTTTTCTGGTTTTTGTTTTACTCTATAAGAATGGGCATTTAGGGGCCCCGCAGGGGGGAATCGTTGGAAAAAAGGAATTTTTTTTTTAAAAACCAAAAAAAAACGACCTTGCTTCTTTCGTTTTGTTAATATTTAACCTAAATTAAAACCCTTTAGGGGAAATTAAACACAGAAAAAGGGGGGGGGGAGGGGCAACTAAAAACTGATTTATTTTTTGGGTTGGTTTTTGGGCTTGGAAAAAGGGTTTTTTGTATTGGGAAAATTTTCCAAAAATTTAAGTTTTTGTTAATTGGGGTCCCTAAGCCCTTTTGCCAATGACAAGGGGGAAATTAGCAAAAGGAAGAAAAAGGAAAACCCAAAGGCCCTTGGGAGCAAAAAAAAACGGGTTGGGGGCAGTTCGTTTCTTTTCGTTTAAACAAAAGATGGGAATGTAATCGTTGTGTAAATATTTGCAAATTTTTACTGAAAATTTTTTCTTAACCCCCCCCCCCCCCCCCCCCCCCCCCCCCCCCCCCCCCCCCATCTCTTTTTTTTTTAAAAAACTTTTATATCCCTTTTAAAAAAGGGGCCCAAAAATGTGTTCGAACGGTTTTTTACCAAAACCAAAAAGGGTTTTTTGAGAAAAGGAGCCCCCGGGGGGTTTGTGTATGTATTTTGGTGGGGATGACGGGAGAAGGGTGGAGGGAGTGCTACTTTTCCCCTTCTCTCTCTCTCTCTCTCTCTCTTTCTCTCTCTTTTCCCCTCTTTCTTTTTCTCTCTTTTCTCTCTCTCTCTTCTCTCTTCTCTCCCCTCTCTTCTCTCTCTCTCTCTTCTCTCTCCTCTCTCTCTCTCTCTCTCTCTCTTTACTCCATTGGGTTCCTCCTTATCTTAGACAACCCCTTTCAATTTATAAAGATTTTTCAAGATTTCGGGATTTTATTTCAAGAACCCCTCCCCACCCCCCCCACCCCGACCCCGAGGTAGATAAAATTTAACAAAACCACAACTTGCAGAGGTGGACGTATGAAAATACTCACAACACAGGTTCATCACACAATGAAGAGCACAAATTATGGATATGAACATGACAAACATGACCAACCTCACAACACCCTCACTGACGTTAGATGCAAAATAAAAAATGACTTCACAACACCCTCACTGATGTTAGACGCAAAATAAATATGACCTCACAACACCCTCACTGACGTTAGATGCAAAATAAAAATGACTTCACAACACCCTTACTGACGTTAGACGCAAATAAAAATGACCTCACAACACCCTCACTGACGTTAGACCAAATAAACATGACGTAAACAACACCTCACTGACGTTAGACGCAAATAAAAATGACCTCACAACACCCTCAATGACGTAAGCCGCAAATAAAAATCACCTCACAACACCCTCAATGACGTTAGACGCAAAATGAAAATCACCTCACAACACCCTCACTGATGTTAGACGCAAAATAAACATCACCTCACAACACCCTCACTGACGTTAAAGCAACACAAGACTCAAATAAACATGACCTCATGACAACCTCACTGACGCGCTAGACGGAAATAAGCAGACCTCACCAAACCCTCACTGACGTTAAAACAAGGCATGACGCAAATAAACAAGAACTCATGACAGCAAGCTGACGTCATACCAATACCGGAAAAAAAGACAAAACCTGACTCATCACACCCTCATTCACTGTCACAGACATGACAGGAAGTCAACAAACATGACTTTGCCACGCTCTCGCTCTCTCTCTCTCTCTCTCTCTCTCTTCTCCTCTTCTCTCTCTCTCTCTCTCTCTCTTCTCTCTTCTCTCTCTCTCTCTCTCTCTTCTCTCTCTCTCTCTGGCTCTCTCTGCAAGCAATGAATTGAAATCAGATTTTGAATTTTTGGACTTAGAAAAATTCAAGTCACAGAGCCAGGAAAGATTTCCCCTTTCTTATCCAAAGTCTTTCTTTCCTTGTTGAAATACATAGCCACTATGTCGACAGCTGGTCCTGATGCACAGTACAATACTGTTTTCCAAGTCATGGACTGGCGTCTAGGACAGATGCTACATTGCCTGCAATCCCACACAGCCTCTATCAACGCTACTCTGAACAGCAAGTTTGATCATCTAGACAACACACTCCGCCAGATGGTCTATGATGTCAACAGGCTGAAAGAATTTGCCAGTCAGGGTGCTGACGATATCAGAAATCTGCAAGAAGACTACAGTTCAATACTGCAGAGACTGGACACACTGGAACAGGCGGCAGAACAGACAGAGACAGAAACAAAAACCTTCAACCTAAAATTCTTTGGAATCCGTGAACCATCAGGGAGATACGGAACGACATGCGAGGATCAAATCCTAGACATTCTGACTGTCCATTCCAGACGTACGTGGACTCACTGGGATATAAGGAGGGCATTCCGTGTCGGAGGAAGAAGACAGAGTGACGAAGAAGCTCGCCCACTGATTGTACAGTTTCAGAGGTGGGGGGACAAAATGGAAATACTGACAGACAGAAAGCTACGAGACTCACTGAGAAGTGAGAATATCAGAGTCACTTCTGATTTAACAACAAGGCAGAGACAACTGTTAGACTTTTACAAGCGGCAGGGTATAACTGCTTTTTACAGACACGGCAGATTAGAGGTCATCAATAAGGACCGATACCAGTCTCGAACACGACTTCCAGATGGGCGGGATCCAGAAGACGGCTATGATGAAGGTGATTTCTCTGGGCCAGGAACCTCACGGAATAAAAACTATTACCTCAGGACGACACAGAAAGTACCATACAGAAATCGTAGATACGACAGAAATCACGCCAATCATCAAAGTCAGAAGGAAGGGATGAAAAACTATGTTCCAAAACACAACTTCAGGAGAGAACAAGCAAGTGATCACAATGAAGATTATCTTGAGATAGCACAACCCAGAAGAATCAGGAACTACCAGCATTCTGGTAGTGCACCGCAAACTACTCGACTCCCATATGACATATTACCAGGAGATATGACTGAGAAGAAACAGCGTACAAATTTACAGAGAGACTACACAGAAGAAAGGAATTTGGATCCAAGAGCGTCAAACAGCAGTCCTATCTATCAGCGCATGCATAATGACGACCCTGTCCAGAGAAGAGAAACCAGCACAACAACAAGCTCCACAACTGGCCACCAGCACGCTGCCAACAGACTGCCGGTGGTTCCAGGGCACCAGACTTACAGCCAGGCGGTCCGCTCGACGCCCAAACCATACAGCTGGCAGGCTTCCAGACCTGGGGAGCACAGCAGCAACCAGCAGACCAGGAGAACAGAAGGCAGGAGGGAACAGTCAGCAGGGTCGGCACACTCCACAGAGGACACAGTCCAGTGACCTGCTGCTGCCGGCAGTCACACATGCTGCTGAGTGTGTGGCAAACAGGAAGTGGACGGTGATACAGACACAGACACAAGGGATGCAGAGAAAACGGAAGAGTTGGGCAGACAAAGGACAAACAGACAGACACAAGAGAAACTTCATCATATCAACAAATGACAGAACTAACAGCACAGTAAACAATGATGGAGAATATGTGCTGAACAGGAAAAAGACGTAATGGACACGACTTTACAACAGTGTAATAACAACAACTTGCAAATTGACTCGAACCAATAGCTGACAAAGACATGGCCACACAACTGACTGAAAAAGGGATGGGGGAACCAGCTTCAACAGACACTTCCGAAGCGGAACAACAGGAGGCGGGAGGTGAATGTTCCAGGACAGTCAAAGGGAGCAGTGGCTTGGAGTCCAGAATTCCCCAGCCTGCCAAGTCACGTTCTGCGCGCAAGGCAGGGAGGAAAGTGCAGGCAAGAAGAAGGGAATCACGACCAACCACACGGACACTTCGCTCTGACAGCAACCAGAAAAGAACGCTGAGCCAAAGCAGTATCACTGATGCTTTTAGGCGGCGCCAAGAACAGGAAGCAGCTGACAGTGTAATAGTCCGTGTGAATCAGGGAAATGACTCTAGGAGCTCTTCACCTGGGAGGGAGAACGAATAGGGGTTTGGTCGGGCATCATACCCTAGTAAGGCACAGCATGACAGAAATAGGTTGTTAAACCATGACAAGCTAATTCATGCCTCAGATATACAGGAAAGTAAATGTGGTGTTATGACATTTTTGTGTTACAACGTGTGTGGATTGATTCCTAAGTTAGAAGACCCAGATTTTATTAATTTTGTCACACAGTATGATTTTGTTTCCTTAACAGAAACATTTATTTCTGATAATCTAGAGACAGCATCATTCGCACAGTTTAACAGTTATATTTCAAAAGCAAGAAAGCTTACTAAGCACGGCAGACACTCTGGAGGTGTAGTGGTTCTCGTGAAGAAGTGCTACTCTGAGTATGTTAAAAGAATTCACACAGAAACTGAAAGTGTTGTTATACTGAAAATTAGTAAAGAGCTGTTGAACACAAAGAAAGATGTTATTTATATATCTACGTACATTCCACCACATGACTCACCATTTTGGAACAAAACTGACAATGGCTATGGATTAGAATTATTAGAAAAATGTGTTATAGACCTTTACAAAACCCATGATGATTTCTTTTTGATGCTTTCTGGTGATTTTAATGCACGAACTGCTTCCAAAAACTGTGACGACTTGAGTTCTGATGATATTCGACCTTTTGATGTACATAACGCAAATGATTATTTTCTTTCTAGAACTTCAGAAGACAAAGATGTTAATTTGTTTGGTAAGCAACTTTTGGAGTTTTGTAATGTGACTGAATGTGTAATTTTGAACGGTATGTCTGGTTATGGACACGATGGCAGCTGCACCTATATTGGTAGCTCAGGTGCAAGTGTCCTGGATTATTTTATTGTATCATGTGATTTGTTAACTGGTTTAAAGATAGAAAACCTGAGAGTGCTGGATGCAATAGAATCAGACCACTTACCTGTCGAATTACGTATTAAAATCTACATACAACACAATAGTAAGGACAATATTGATAATACTAACAAGGAAGCGAGAAAATCATGTTTGAGGGAAAAAATAATTTGGGAGAAAGAAAAAGAGGGAGATTTCAAAAAGACAATTAACGAAAATAGTATTAGAATTAAATTGGAAGAGGCTATTTCATTCACTAACAGCAATGTGGATAAGGCCCTCGAGTTATTTGTTGACTGCCTCCTAACGGCAAGTAAGTGCATGGTTAAACAATGCAGTGTGGGGAAAAAGCACAGGCGATCTCCTTGGTTTGATGCTGAATGTCACAGAGCAAAACAAATGACAAAGAATCAGTTAAGAACATTTAGAAGAACGAGGAATGAGTTTGATAGAAAAACATATCTAGAAGGGAAAAAGCAGTATAGATTTTTGTTAAAACAAAAGAAAAGATGGTTCAGTAAAGATCTTGCTGAGTTGTTGGCAAAGAAAAGCAACGATTCTGCATTATTTTGGAAAGAACTAAAAAGGATTGGAGGGAGTGAAAGGACTGGCATCAGTGATAAAATAAAACTGGAAGAATGGTATGAACATTTCAAGAATGTGTATAATACTGGGAAATACAGCTCAAAGATAACACTGATTCAGATAGCAGTTTGGAAGAAGACAAAGATCATATCTTAAATATGCCCATACTAAAAGAAGAAATTAAACGTGCAATAAACAATCTAAAATGTGGCAAATCCCCAGGAATAGATGGTGTTACAGCAGAGATGCTAAAAGCAGGTAATGGAGTTGTGATAGAGTTTTTGGAAAAAATTTTTAATCAAATATTTAGTCAAGGCATTTATCTAAAAGAATGGGCAAAAGCAATTAGTAGTTCCAATCTTCAAGAAGGGTGATGCAGACAACCCAGACAATTATTAGAGGGGTTTCGTTAATTAGTATATTATGTAAATGTTATACACAATACTTAACACACACGACTGTACTTGTGGTTGGAAGACACGCACAGTATTGTTGAAAACCAGGAGGTTTCAGGAGAAATTATTCCACAGTCGATCATATCTTTACATGTATTCTGTTATCCAGAAATGTCTAAATAGTGGGAAAAGAAAGCTGTACGTGGCATTTATTGATATCAAGAAAGCATTTGACTCTGTACATCACCAAAAAACTACTTGAGCTGTTCTTGATGCTGAGTTGAGGGGAAAGTTTTTTTGCTCCCTCAAAGCTATGTATAGCCACTCCTATCCTGTGTAAGAATTAATAACGACTATACAGATTTTTTTCCATTGTCCTACGGGAGTTTCGCCAAGGTTGTGTTCTTAGTCCGACCCTTTTTTCACTGTTTTAAATAACTTAGCTCATCATATTAATGAATTTGGTGTTCATGGTATTCAGCTTATTCCAACTGTGACTGAATTGTTTATTCTCTTTATTCGCTGACGACGTGGTATTGTTGTCAACCACTCCCAGAGGATTGCAGACTAACTGAATTATCTAAAAACTTGTTGTGATAATTTAAAACTTAGAGTCAATAAAGAAAAGACTAAGGTTATGGTTTTTAGAAAAGGTGGACACTATCAAAAAATGAAAAATGGTTTTATGATGGTGATTCTGTGGAAGTGGTAACAGTTACACTTACCTTGGATTTACATTTACAACAAAACTAAGTTGCAAACTTGGAACTGCTAATTTTGTTACAAAAGGTAAAAGAGCGTTGTATATTTTAAGTAGAGCTTATTCAAAATGCAAAGAAATGACACAAAAAACTTTCTTCAAGATATTTGATGCAAAAGTGCAGTCGATATTGTTATACTCCTCTGAAGTCTGGGGAGTTAATAGACTCGATAACCTTGAAAAAGTACACCTTTTAGCTTGCAAACGATATCTGGGCGTACTTTGAAAACGCCAAACAAATTAGTGTACGGTGAGCTAGGCAGATATCCTCTTTTCATCAACACAACTGTCAGATCTGTGAAGTATTGGCTGCATTTACTGCAGATGGAAGCAGACAGACTTCCAAAACAGTGTTATCAGATGCTTTTGTCTTTGGATAATCGGGGTAAAAAATGTTGGGTGACAGATATTAAGGACGTTATGTAGCACGGGTTTTCAGTTTGTATGGATGAACCAAGGTACCAGTAATGAACGCAGTTTTTTAAGTGAGTTCAAACAAAGATTAGTAGATATATTCATGCAGGAATGGTCATCTACCCTACGTGATGGGAGTAGATACGAATGTATAGACGTTTAAAGATGTCTTTGGCAAAGAACGATATCTTTCATGCATTGATTATAGTATGTTTTAGAGTCGCATTTTCACATGTAAGACTTGGTGTATTACCTATAAACTGCAATAATGCATAGGTACAGTGAAAACCCGATGGATAAGCAATGTGCAATGTGTTTTCAAGAAGAAAATGAACGACATTTCTTACTTACATGTCCATTATATAATGACATGAGAGAAAGTTCTTAAAGATTTTCTTGATTTACCTCTGTCAAGACTGCTAGATGGAAGAGCGAAGATGTCTGTCGCCATGTCGGTAAATTATGTGTTTCATGCTATTAGAAGAAGACAGGCTATTCTTGAAAGTTAGGTCATCTTCAGTCTCAACACCTCCACCACCCACCACTTCCGAATTAACTTGAGGTTTGTTCAGTGATTTTTTGTTCATTTGATATATATTTTGTTTTAATTTTTCTAAGAAGGACAGATGATAAAAACAGTGTATATCAGCATAGTGTAGAATATCTAAGTGCTTGTTTGTATATATAAAATGGGTTGTACTTTGTATTCTGATTGGGAAAAGGTTATTATATTTCGGTTGTCATACATTAATGGACCACCCCATCCCCACCCTCCTCATGTGTATGTATGCCTATGGCCAAAAACACATTAAACATTTGAAATTCTCTCTCTCTCTCTCTCTCTCTTCTCTCTCTCTCTCTCTCTCTCTCTCTCTTTCTTTTTTCTTTCTTTCTTGTTGTTGCTGCTTTTACTTTGCTCTTGGTTTCTTTGCTATTTTTTGGTTGTTTGTGTGTGGGTTTTTTGTTTTGTTCTGTTTTGCTTTTCTTTTATTATTTGTTGTTGCTTTTTTTCTCTGTCTTTTTTCGGGGTTTTGTGTGTGGGTTTGTTGGGGTTTTTTTTTTTGTTTACTGTGTGAGTGTATTAGTATTGAGTTTAGTTTTTTTTTATTATCATAATATCCCTAAGGGCGGGGACTGATCCCAAAAAAAGCACATGATGCTTATTCTTTATCCTCGAAATAAAATAAAAAATCATTGTCATTGTCTCTCCCACCCTCTATTCTCTCTCACTCTCTCTCTCCTCTCTCTCTCTCTTTTCTTTTGTCTCTCTCTCTCTCTCTCTTTTCGACCTCTCTGTCTCTCTCTTCAATCTCTCGCCCTCTCTCTTTTCGAACCTTTTCGACCTCTCTGTGTCGGAGGACTGGATTTTAAAAAAGCACAAAGATCTTATTCCATTGTCCTCGATATAGAAGAATAAAATAAAGAAAAAGTGTGACGTCAAAGAAACATTGGAAGTAAACAAACATGACCTCATCACGCCTCCTTGAAAATCACAACAACAAACCTGAAGGAAAAACGAACATGAGGGGATCTGAAAATGACAGACACTGGTGATCGATTTGAGTTGTTTCCATGTCTTAGCCACCCTTTGGGAACAGAAATGTGGAGAGGAAGAAATGGGGAAAAACGGATTGATTCAAATTGGGAAATGGGGTCTGAAAACGGGATTAGATTTGATTTTCATTTTGAACTTTTCATTTTTTTTCATCTTCATTACCATACTATAAGTCACGACAGATCTCTCTGCATGAAATTCGGGCTGTCTTCCCAGGGGAGGGGCGCTTCGCCACAAGAGCAGCGAATGGGGGAGGTAAATGGTGGACACGCAGGATTTCAGGAGTGATATTTTTGTAGACATAGCTACATTTAGAATCTTACTAGCTATTTTCATATGTCTATTGCGTACATTGTTCAATGGGATAGATGATGAAAAAGTGAGTCTGGAATGTTTGGGGGCGTAAAGGGAAAACTCGAGGGAGTTGGGATTTGTAGGCAATGCTACATTGGGATTTTTACGAGCTGTGCTATATGTCTGCTGTGTACCCAGTGTGTACATTAGATCTTTTATACATGCCTAAGAAATCGATTGGAGGAGAGACAGGAGCCAAAGTATGGTGGTTGTGGATTTGTTTTTTTTGATGTTTTGTTTTTCTTTGGGTTGTTGTTGTTTTTTAAATGCTGCTTTCTGTCCTATTTTTTTGGTTATGTTCTTTCTTTTGCTAGTTTGTGAGTGTTAGAGTTTGTTTATTTGTTTGTTTGTTTGTTTGTTTGCTTGCTTGTTTTATTTTTCTTGAGAGGGATGTGGAGAGGTAGTCAGAACATATGTACACATACGTACGCAGACATGCTGGTCTCTTTGTTGTGCACACAGTCACACACATATACACACACATACACCTACACACACACACACTCACACATACCACACACACTCACACATACCACACATACACACTCACACACATACTCACACATACCGCACACACACTCACACATACCACACACACACTCTCACACACACTCACACACTCACACATACCACACACGCACACTCACACACTCACACAGACCACACACACACACACACACAAACTCACACTGACACACACACACCTACACACACACCTACACACACACACCTACACACCTACACACACCTACACACACACACACACACACACACACACACACACACACACACACACTGAACAGTCCTTCTCTGAGTGATCACAATGTTACAACACTTCATCCTTCTTGTCCGGTTCTTTGTGTCATTCCTTTGTGTCTCCTTTTAACTTGCTGAAACAAACACAAAGAGACGTGAACGTGCAGAGGTTAATGCCATTAGCAGAAATCAGATTGCTTTTTTACACACACACACACACACACACACACACACACACACACACGCCTTCACTTTTACGGGCGACATTATCCAAACACTGTTGCAATTTTTTTCTCCTGGTAAAATAAAGGTCTCATCATGAACTATATTGACAAAGCAAAGCCATAGATTGTTGACGTTTTATGTAAAACGTGTTATCTTTTGGCTGAATTGAATGAGAAACAAATAAACAGAGGCAAAGAAAGACAGTTTTGATAGGGATTCCAGGTTATTTGTGGAAATTCTAAATGAAGGACAATAGTTGCAACAAAAAAAGTGATGTTCACCCTTTTCCTACAATTAGAATTGTCTTCATTCTTTGTAGAGTGTGTGTTCGTTTTTGGAAATGTTGTGTGTATATGTGTGTAGTGTGTGTGGTGTGTGTGTGTGTGTGTGTGTGGTTGTGTGTGTGTGTGTGTGTGTGTGTGTGTGTGTGTGTGTGTGTGTGTGGTGTGCATGTGTGTATTTGTGCGTGTGTGTGTGTGTGTGTGTGTGTGTGTGTGTGTGTGTGTGGTTGTGTGTGTGTGTGTGTGTGTGTGGTGTGCATGTGTGTGTGTTTGTGTGTGTGTGTGTGTGTGTGTGTGTGTGTGTGTGTTTGTGTACATGTGTGTGTATGTGCAAGATATTCTGCGTGTGTCCATACTTGGGGCCTCGATTTATTGTCTCATCCGAAGGACTTTTGGGGGAGAGTGGCGTCAGCACTGATGTTAACTTCAGGAGAAAATATCCCCTTGAACGGGATTCAAACCCGGACAAGTAGATCACGAGCGCAATGCGCCATGCTCTAACCAACCACACACGCGCGCGCGCGCGTACACCCAAGCATGCACACACATTCTCATGCATACACACGTACGCGCGCAGGCACAAGCAAACATATGTTTGCGTGAATTATTTACTAAAAATGTGCAGAGAACATTGAAATAAAACGGAAGACAGATAAATATACCTGTGTCGATATCTCTTCCCTTATCTCGCATTTACACAAATAATGTGGAAACCATATCCTTTCCAACAGGATTTTCTGTGTTTGTGTTTATGTGTGTTCATCTGATTCTTCTTGAAGATAACTAGGTTTTCATGCAAAGAGCAATGGCAATCTATCTCTGCTTTATCACTAATTTATATCACTGTTGTTGTTGTTGTTGTTGTTGTTGTTGTTTTGATTTTGTTAGGGGTGATGTCTGGTTTTGGTTTTGGTTTTTTTGGTGGGTGGGGGGGGGGGGTGGAGGGGTGTTTTTTATTCTTTAAATTTCGAGGATAATGGAACAAGCACTCGCGAGCTTTTTTACATCCAGTCCCCGTGTATATGCAGGCTTGTACATTTTGTCATCCGTTCCCACCGGCACACAATGGCCTACTCTTCCAAAAGGCGGAACGGGTTTTAACGTGTGCGCAAGATGTTCTGCGTGCGATCGCACACGGGACTTTGGTTTAAAGTTTATCTGGAAGACTTTTGGGGAGAGTGGAGTCGGCACTGATGCTAATTTTCACTCTCTACACTGCTCGTCTTTCACACATAATAAATCGTCATCAGATCAACCATCATTTTTATGCGGATGACTCTCAGATTATTACTCCTGAAAATCTGCCTTCTCTCTTGATTAATATATCCCCTCTGCCTCCAAGATGTCCAAAATTGGATGATACAGAATAAGTTACAGCTAAACGCAGATAAAACGGAAACCATGCTTGTAGGGACCAAACACAAACTCTCTTCCATTACAACAGCTTGAATACAACTTGGCAATGCATCAGTCCCTCTATCTACTGCTGTGAAATATCTAGGGGTCGTTATAGACAACACACTCTCCATGCAAAAGTTCATCACCCAAACCTGCCAGCCGTGCTACTATCAACTGCGGCGCATCAGTGCAGTTCAAAAGTACCTGCCCACTGATGCAACATCCAAACTAGTCACGTCTCTCATTCTCTCACGTCTGGACTGTTGCAATTCTCTTCTGGCTGGTCTGCCAGCATCATCTATCCACTCTCTTCAACGTATACAAAACTCTTTAGCTCGCCTAGTCCTCAAAAAGAAAAAATCTGAGCACATTACTCCTCTCTTGCGATCTCTCCACTGGTTGCCAGTGCCACAGAGAGTGAACTATAAGATCAGTACCCTCTGTTACAAATGCCTCTATAAAACAGCACCTTCCTACCTCTGTGAATGTCTTCACCTGTACACTCCTTCTCGTTCCCTCCGCTCTGCTGCAGATACCTTGTGCTTAAGAATTCCTAGATTCAACCAGTCCACCGTTGGCCGTCGCTCTTTCTCTGTTTCTGGTCCATCGATTTGGAATGCCCTCCCTCTCTCCCTTCGCCAAAAGCCTTCTTATGACGCTTTTAAATCCGGCCTCAAGACACATTTATTTCTAACATAGCATTCTCCGCTCTTGTTCCATTCATTTCTGTCCCTGCCCTCAACAGCCAAAACCCCATCACCCTGCCGGAGTGTACAATCTTTATGTGTGTGCATGTAGGTGCGTGCGTGCGTGCGAGCACGTGTGTATACATTTGAATTTGTAAAAAAACAAAAACTATTAATTGTAACTGGCTGCATGTGAATGAGTAGAATAAATGAAAGCGCTTTGATTTGTTATTTGCAAGATATAGCGCTATATAAATTCCATGTATTATTATTATTATCTTTATTATTATTATTACTATTATTCCAGAGAAAAAATCCTCTTGAACGAGATTCGAACCAGGTCAGCAGATCACAAGCATATCACTCTAACTACCAGGCTATTCCGTCCCATTGGGGGTGGGGGGTGAGGGGGGGGAGGGGGTATCAGAAAACTGTTACAACAATCTTTGGAGAACGTTCATAACTGTGTCTAAAAAGAACAGCTCATCTATAGCAATAATGGGGGGAGAGGGGGCGGGGTAGCCTGGTGGTTAGAGAGTTGATCTCGTTATCTGACAGCACAGGTTCGAGCCAGCATCGAGACCCTCGCTCAAGGGGATTTTTCCTTAGAGCTAACATTATCACAGACTTCACTCCCCCGAAAAACCTTTGGAGTGTTGTAACGTTCGCAGAACACCTTTGCACACATGTTAAAACCTGTTCCGCATTTCGGAAAAATAGGCCTTTGTGTACCGGTGGGGACGGATGACACAAGTTACAAAACTGTATGACACGGGGACTATATATAAAAAGGCTTCTAAGTGCTTATTCCACAATCCTGAGAATGGAACAAAAGGTTAGAAAATGAATAGATGAATTGTCGTCGTTTTGTTCATGATGTTGCTGAGGATTCCCCACCTTAACACCTTGGGGGTCACCCACAACATGCATTCTGACTCACTCATCCCATCAGAAAATGATTGTACAATTGAAAATACATGCTGGATGAAAAGTTTGCGTATATGACTCTGTTCACGGACCTGGCGGGATAGCTCAGTGGTCAGAGCACTCGCTTTCAAATTCAAATTCAAATTCAAAAACTTTTATTATCTCAGAGACAGAGAAATTCCGGTGGGTCCGAGCCATACATAAAAAACAGTAAACATGTAAACATAACATAAAAAACACATACACATACACATTGGAAGCATTCGCACGTGTGCGCGGGCATTTTTATGACATAAGCCACAATTGTTATAACATGTTGTATAAGAAAAATTTCAATGAAATTAATACTCTGTTATATTAAGACATTGAACACAGTCTAAAATAATAACACGTTCACGCATTTTTAAGATTTTTAAGACATAAATCAAATTGGTATAACATGTATAATAAGACAAATATCAATGAAGTTCATACTCTATTCTATGACAATTTTGAACACAGTTTAATCTGATAAAAGGTAGCCTTTCCTATGCTTCAAAATGTCTCATACCTTTCCTAGCTGAGCTCTGTATCTCTTTCTGTTTCTCCCCTCTCCCCTCCTTACCCCCACTCCCCCTCTCTCTCTCTCTCTCCTCTCTCTCTCCTCTCTCTCTCTCTCTCTCTCTCTCTCTCTCTCTCTCGGGGGGGCCCGATCACGTAATGCGAAGGTGAAGACGTAGGGAAATTGCTCTAGTATTTTTTGTATTAGTAGCTAGTTTTAAGTGGCCTTAGTTTTTCATTGTTAGCATACAGTTATATAAGGAGGATGGGAATATCGCTGCAGTTGTACAGGGCTGTCTGTGGGACATTTGCGGCAGTATTCGCCTGCTTCATGTCGAAACGGGCAGAATTCAAATCGGCCATGGCAGGTCCATCCTGACGCTAAGAAGTGGGCGAGACGGTGTTTGTAGGATGACCTACCTATCATTTGGG
>JAQIHA010000519.1:0-13914 GCA_028751875.1 Rapana venosa | reverse complement strand
AACTTTTGTTGGGGCCATAAAATGTTAGTGTCAATCAAAATCACGGACTTTGTGCATGATGGGCACAGTTAAAAAGTATGTGTAAATATTTTGGGCCTCCGTGTTCTTCAGCCTCTTTTCAGTTGGGACAGTCGTCAGGCAAAAATAGGAAAATTTTTTCCTCTGACCACTTTTTCTTATTTCTTTAAATTTTTTTATTTAAAGATTTTCCATTCATTCAAGGACAAATTATTAATCAACGCAAGGTAAAAACCCTCTGTAACTTGCAGCAAATTTGCATGACTGTAGCTCATTTATTTATTTAAACAGATTTTTCACAGTTGGGTACGGGATTCTGGTGCCCCTCCCCCCTTATTTTTTTTGTATTGCCCAACTGAGCTAGTTTAAGCCAAAATTGGAAAAAAGGGCGACAAAGCATGGCCCTGCTTGTTCTCATTAAAACGTGAATCATCCTTCTCCCCCTTTTCCTGGGATTTAGTCTGTTTTGCCTTATGAGGAGTTGTCAAAAGTGGACAGGAAACAGGGGTAAGTTTTTCCCCTACGGTCTGGAAACTTCCTGTGAAATGTATTATGTTTGGTTAACTTTCACGCTCCTTAGGGGAATGTTAAAAACCCTACCGTTCTTCTCTATTTCCCGCAACAACAAACACAAAACAAGAAGAAAATTTTTCCCAGATTTTACATTCAAAATAAAAAAACAATACAGCAAATTTTAAAAACTCACTTCACGGATTGACTTCCGTCACCGTGAAGCAGGACTGTTTGGCGAGCGCTAAAGAAAACAATCAAACAGCTGTTGTACAGCAGCAGCAGGATGTGAGTTTTCTTTGCCTTCCGGTAGTAGGGGCGCGTGTGCTACAAATTTTTCTCAGACGAATTGATAGACGTTGGGACTAGCTTAGTTTAACATCATCCCGACACTCTTCAGGCAAATTGTTAAAAAACGAGATGGAACACCCATTTCAAAAATACTTTGGGAGAGGCGCAGTGAGAAAAGAAGACCTTCGTCAACTAGCGATTCTTGTGCCAGTCCGGAAGTACACCAAAAGAAGAGAAAGCAAAAAGCTACGACAGGGCAGTGCAACTCAGAGAGAAATGGCACTACAAGAATTAGCTTTTACGAATCAAGACTCGATAAAAATAACCTCGCTACGAAGGGACTTGTAAATCATTCAGCAACTGAAAGAAGAGGGAGAGACTTAATGACTCCTTCACCATCTATAGACAAACAAACACAGAAACAAAACTGTCGAGGAAGGTGTCAAAGCTTCGGAGGAGCAAACGCAGAAACCTGAAAGAGCCCAGGCTGACCCAGTCACCTCCAGAGAGGACCGGGCAAGCTGCAGAAAGATCAATGACAATGGCAAACACGGGCGCTCTGGATGTCAGAGTTTGATTCGGGGTTGCGGAGGTGAAGAGTCCAGGAGAAGAGACAGGGGAGCTGTGCAAAAATCCGCTCAGCTCTTCTCGAGAGACTGGATGTTCTGTGGTCACCCTCGACTTTGACATGCGCACGAGGCGGAGGGCAGTGCTGAGGGAGGGAGACACCGCCCCATCATCGTCAGGTTCCTGTCCCGCAGAAAAGAGAGAACTGTGATGGGCCCGGCGTCGCCTCAAAACAGAACGGGACTGACTGTGGCGAAGACATGAACCCAAGACCAATACAGGCTGCTCCGGAGGGTCAGCGCCCACTCTGCAGTGAGGAGACGCTTGGTCATCCAACGGCAAACTCCTGTGCAAACTAAAAAATGGAAGACGTGAAAGTCGATACAGGTACGGATGTGTGACAAATTATTTAGAGAGAACTGACTTAATGATAGACATGGGCTGGACAGATTGGGGCGGGATTGGGCACCGGGCGGGGGGTGGGAGGGGGACCAGTGATTTCTTACAAAGTATTGCTGCATTATCTTTTCTGTAGGGATGATCTATGTTTGTGTCTGACTCGTGAATTTACATCTGCATGGGGGAAGGGCTTGAAAGGAGAAAGATGTTAGGTCCCTGTGGCGAGCTAGATGGGATCGGGTGATTGGGGCTTCGGTGTCGCCTAACAGCTGGCTAGATTTCTGTGGCGGACTGTCCTGTCCTATATTAAACAGTGTGGGACGGGGGTGCGTGTGCTGCGGGATGAGCTTTTAGGAATATCTGTGAAACTATTGGTGAGGGTGTATGTTATTGCATGCGTTACGTGTGTGTCGTGTGGCAATTTTTTGAGTGATGTGAGCTGGGTTGGTTGGCATTTGTGTACTTGGGCACGAGGCGGGAGAAAGGTGTTGGCTTGGCGTAGGTTGTTCCACTCCTATGTTCTGCTAGTTTTTCTTTTTATCTGGGATGGTTCTAATTAAAGTGGAATTAATCTTTGCTGATGATGGGGTAAAAATGAATGCTCATGTTTTAAAGTTTTAATAGTTAAAACACATGATCTGTGTTGTGAAATTAAATAATCAATCATGCTAAAAGTGTATTAAATAAATATTAAGAATGGTGTCTTGAAATAGATCAATTGTAGAATAGTAAATAGTATAGGGTGCCACAGAAAGAAATTGGCGAGCTACGTGGGTGGCGTTTGTTTTATCGGGCTGTATGGTGGTGGTTGTATTCGTTTTTGTTTGGCGCGGAGTAGTCAGTGATTTTTGAAGTTGTTTGATAAATGCTGTGTAACTTGACTGCCTGCTTACCTTGGTATATAAGTTAGAACTGTGTGGGTACGTGGGTAGTAGCGTGTGTCTCCGCGGGGATGAAGAGTAGGTTTGGGCGATGTGTATGTGTGCATGTGCGTGTGTGTGTGCGTGTGTGTATGTATATGTGCATGCGTGCAGTGCGCGCGCGTGTGTGTGCGCAGTGATGCAATTGTGTGAGTGAGTGTGTGAGTGGGTGGTGTGGTGGTAGCATTTTTATTGTAGTACAATCTTGGCAACCAGTGTTAATATCAGGATGATAAAGGTTCACTTACTTCTCAATGTTCTTGCTAATGACAGATCTGTCCACCTCGGATTGTCTGACTATTGAGTTTGTGTTGCTTTTTTCTGTCGTACTTTAGTTTGGAGTTATGACGATTATGTTTTGCTTGGGATAGTGGGTAGGGGGAATTGTGTTATTATTGTTATTATTATCATTATCGTTATCATTATTATTATGTTTTCGGCCAGTAATGACATGGACCACTTTGAGGGTTTTGTTGTTGCTGGGATTTTGCAGCCCGCCCGCGTGGCGTGGTGTGTGTGTGTGTGTGTGTGTGTGTGGTGTGTGCGTGTGTTGTGTGTGTGGTGTGTGTGTGTGTGTGTGTGAGTGGTGTGTGTGTGTGTGGAGGTGGAGAGTGTAGTAGTAGTACTAGTGTGTAGTGTAGTAGTAGTGTGTAGTGTAGTAGTAGTAGTGTAGTAGTAGTGTAGTGTGTAGTGATTTTTTATTGCATCAACTGGCAACCAGATGTCGAATATCATGGATTAAGTTTCACTTGCCAAGAGAGTTGGTTTGGCCTTGAATTGAGGGGTTAGGGTGTGTTTGATTGTTTGTAGTTTTTTGTTGTTGTTGTTTTGTTTTTGTGTATTTGTGTCAAACTGATTTTTGGATTGGATGATTCCATTATAATTTTGCTTGTAATGACTGAGAACCACTTTTTTTTCTCTTGGAAAAACTCTGTGTGTGTGTAGTAGTAGTAGGTAGTAGCAGCAGCAGCAGCAAAGTAGTAGGAAGTGGTAGTAGGTAGTGGGTAGTAGTGTAGTAGTAGTAGTAGTAGTAGTAGTAGTAGTTGTAGTAGTAGTAGTGTAGTAGTAGTAGTAGTGGTGGTGGTAGTGGTGGTGGTAGTAGTAGTAGTAAATGAACTTGGAACCAGATGTCGGATGGATTAAGAGGTTATTCGCAATGGTTCTTGAATTTTGGGTTGGGTTTTGTTTGTTGTTGTTTTTGTTGTTTGGTTTGTGTTGTTTGTAGGTGTGGTTTTTTCCTATTTTTTTCTGTCAAACTTGCTTGGATTGAAGATTATTTGATTTTGGTTGTAATGACTGAAAACCAAACTTTTTTCTTGGAAAATCTCTTTTTCCCCTTTTGTTTGAGTGTGTTGTTGGTGCAGCGCGCGCGCGCGCGCGCGTGGTCTGCGTGTGTGTGTGCATGCGTGCGTGTGTGTGTGTGTGAGTAAGAGTGTGTGGTGAAGATCCATGGGTATACTAGGAGCCTTATCTCCCCGTCACTGGGTGCTGGTGACCACCTCCTGTCCCTGGTCTGTGGGAGTTTTGCTTTTCGCCCCTCCCCCCTTTTTCGAGAAACTGGATTTGCTGTTTTTGGCACCCTGCCATTGAGAATGTCTATACAGGCATAAGGCGCAAGGTTGTGTAAATATTTTTTTCCATGATATGTTTCTACTGCGAATGGTTTTTGTTTGCTTGCATATTTACTTTGGTGCATTACAATCACAGGTGCCATTTACTTTTTTGTGTGTGTGCTGTGATACAAGTTTATCTAAAGTGGATATGTGTCGGGATTGTTGGTGGTTTGGTCTTCCAGACCTTTTTTTGAAAAGGTTGATTGCCATTTGTTGCCGTTTTTTTCTTTTTGTAGTTTGGTTATCCTTTGGGTATACCTGCTGCATGATTTTTTGAATTATTGCATTGCAAATCAAGGCTGGGCAGAGAATTTTCGTAATAGATTTGACCTGCTCCAGCTTTTGTGGGTCAGTCTCATTGTGGCCCCTTTGGTCGGCTGGGCTGTAAACCCCATCACTAATTATTTAGATTTTTTAGCAGAAAAAGCTTACTTGTTTTGACTAAACAATGCATTTTTTAAAAAATTGCGTCTCCTAACAACTCTAGCTTGTGTGGCTACCACGTGTTATAAAGTGGAAGACAGCCATGTGGGCTCAATATGGTTGGTTGGACTTAGGCCCCCTAATTAGGGACATAGGTCATTGTTGTGAAATACTGATCTTGAGCGCCAGGGCTCACCTGCGTTAGTTAAGTAAAAAAAAGTTTTCTTATATTTTTTCTGGGTGTTTTTCAGATTCTGTTTTTGTTTTTTCTTTCTTTATATTCTTCTTCTTCAGAGTGAAGTATGATTTGCAGCATGTCATGCTATGTTTGTAACTTCAAAAGGTGTACCTTCTACCTTACATGGTATTTTGCTTCACTATCCTTTGTGCCTCTGGAAAGTATCTAGTAGCGTGGCTACAGTCGGTTTGGCAGTCATGTTTTTTTCAAGATATATACCAGCTCTGCAAATAATGGATAAAATCACAATTGCTTCATTAATTGCCAAGGTCTGGGGGATATGCATAAAAGAAGAGATGTATTTCATTATCTTAAGCAGAAAAAATACTCAATATATTGTCTTCAAGACACCCATTTTGACAAAAAAACTAGAGAAATTGTGAACGCAGAATGGGGGTATAAAGTGTGTTTTCGCATCATATAAGACGAATTCAAGAGGGGTAGCCATTCTTTTTGCAAATAATTTTGAGTTTAAAATACATAGCAGTACTACAGATCAAAACGGGAATTTTCTAATTTTACATTTT
Source organism: Rapana venosa (assembly GCA_028751875.1). Classification (NCBI taxonomy): domain Eukaryota; kingdom Metazoa; phylum Mollusca; class Gastropoda; order Neogastropoda; family Muricidae; genus Rapana; species Rapana venosa. Next base: position 8,408 of record JAQIHA010000519.1, on the reverse strand, counting down.
TCAACAATGGAAAGGGACATGCTCCTTGTCAACGTGTATGGACCAAATAAAGACGATCCTGACTTTTACCATTCACTAAAAGATACAATCGAGACATACAAAACAAACATTATTGCTGTAGGGGATTGGAACATTGCATTAGACCCACACCTAGATTGTTATCAATACACACACATCAATAATCCTAGAGCTAGAGAGGCATTAGAAAGAGTAACTGATGAGCTTGGCTTAGCAGACATTTGGAGAGAAAATAATCCAGAGAGAAGGCAGTATACATGGCGAAAACCAACACCACTTAAACAGAGTAGATTAGATTTCTTTTTGCTTTCAGACTCTTTGTACAGGTATTATGACAATACGGATATCCTGCCTGGATACCGTTCTGACCACTCAATGGTAACATTAACCTTAAAATTTGGCAAAAATGAAAAAGGTAAGAATTTTTGGAAATTTAACTCTTCCTTGCTTAGAGATAAAAACTTCGTAGAAGAAATTCATTCAGAAATTTCAAATGTAACTAAGGAATATGTACAGGATAATATGATGGAGTTAACTTGGAAGATGTACCTAAATCAGAATTAGAATTTAAAATTTCAGATAAACTCTTTCTGGACTTCCTACTAATGAAAATTACGAACCAAAACTATAAGTTACGCAAACTATGAAAAAACGAAAGATGCAGGAAAAATGAAAACTGCACTTGTAAAAGAATATACACTCTCTGGAAAAGATCGAAAATAAAAATGAAAACATAGTTTTACAGATAAAGGAGAAAAATAAGGAGCTCGAGACAATACGAACTAAAAGAATGGAAGGAGTATTGCTAAGATCTAAAGCACGATGGATAGCAGATGGGGAAAAGATTTCAAAGTACTTCTGTAACTTAGAGAAAAGAAATTTTGTAAGTAAACAAATGACAAAGTTAGTCACTAAAGAGGGCAGTATTGTTGAAAGCCAGGCAGATATTGAAAAAGAAGTAAGTTCGTTTTATGAAAACTTATATAAAAAAAGAAATGCGGAGATGTGAAATTGATAACTTAGTAAGAGCATATACCCAAACATGTCAAAGGAAGGAAAGTGAGTCATATTAAACGGTAATATTACACTTGAGGAAGCAAGTCTAGCTTAAAAAAAAAATGAAAAAAAACGGGAAAATTCTGGCACGATGGATTCACAGTCGATTTCTTTAAATTTTCTGGGGAAACAAATAGGACTAATTTATAGTTAGATCATTAAATGAAAGCTATAAATATGGTGAATTGTCAACCACACAAAAAGAGGGACTGATTACTTGTCTTCCTAAAGGAGCAAACTAAGAATATATAAAAAAATTGGCGTCCCATTACTCTCCTAATGTGTCTTAAGATAGGGTCCTCCTGTATAGCCAATAGAATCAAAGAGTACTTCCAAAGTTAGTCATGGAGGACCAAACAGGCTTTATGAAGCAGCAGGTACATTGGTGACAATATAAGGTTAATTTATGTTTGTCAATTATTTGAATAAAAAAAAATCAACCAGGGCTACTCATTAGTATCGATTTTTAAAAAGCTTTCGACTCTCTCAACTGGAATTTATGTTTAAAGTGTTAAAAGCGTTTGGTTTGGAAATTAGTTTAATGCACTGGGTTGAAAACATTCTATAAAAATATCAAATCAACTGTTCTTGTAATTGGTAGCACTATCGATGGTTTTAAAATTGAAAGGGGATATGCAGGCAGGGCGATCCGATTTCACCCTATTTGTTTATTCTTTGTGCAGAGATTTTGGCCTTAATGATAAGGAGACAAGAAATAAAAGGAATCAATATTGGAAAAGAAGAGCACAAAATTTCTCAATATGCTGATGACACACAGCTCTTAAATGCGGGAGATGAGACCTCGTTTGAACATTCCATACATATAATCGAACAATTCGTAGAGTTTAGGACTAAAACATGAATGAGGAAAAAAACCAGATCATAGGTTAGGAAGTGAGAATAATTCCAGCAAAATATTTTGCCCCATTTGAAATGATTTGGAACCCTCCAGATTTCAGATATTAGGTGTCTGGTTTACCCAGACACTAACAGACTGAAATGATAAATTACAATAATAAATTTTCAGAGGTTAAACTGCTTTTCAAAATATGGTCACAAAGAACTTATTACTCCATTAGGTAGAGTAGCTGTACTAAAGTCTCTTATTCTTTCAAAGCTTATACATCTGTGGATATTACTACAGGACCCACCAGATCATTTTTGAAACAGTTACAGAAAAACTTGAGTTTTCAATTGTTTGGAACATAAGCAAGACAAGATAAGAAGACAGACGTGCAGTGCAGACCATCAACAAGGTGGACTAAATATACCTGATATACGAAATTATATATATGCTTTGAAGCTTTCATGGGTAAAGAAAAGTTAGAAAATCTAATCACAAGTGGACAGTATTCAGAATATACAATACCCATTTTTAAGACTCTAGACTGTTATGGTCCATCAATAACGCAAAGAGTGAAGGCTAATCCTTTTTGGACCATGTTTTTAAAGCTTATAAATTTTTCTGTACTTGCATCACTCCGTCAATGAAAATGAATTTCTTGCAGAACCTATTGTATAATGAAAACATTACTATAGGAAATAAAGTTGTTGACAAGAATATTTTAGCGAAAAAGGGGATATATCTAATAAAAATCTTGTCAAGAAAAATGATGTAGTTTTTTTTAATTATGAAACTTTTTCTAAAGCAAATGATAATTGATTGACTTTGTAACTTTCAATGGGCTAATCTCATCAATCAAAACACTTTGCAAAAAAGGCAGGAGTCAAATAGGTGACAATGTAAATTGTTGTACAGACACAATGAAAGTTAATACAGACAATAGATAGTGTGCACCGGGGCTCAAAACTGTACTATGAAAAATTGATGTCAAACAAGACAGAACCCAAATGCTGTAAAAAAATGGACACAGAAACTTAATGAAGAAATCAACTGGAAAATGGTATTTAAAAAATTGCACAGATTAAAGACATCAAATTACAATGGTTACAGATAAAAATTGTGCATAGAATTGTTGTTACTAATGTTGTTCTGTGCGCAATGGGTGTACAAATACACACAGTTGTCCCCTGTGCACTAGCACAAAAGATTCAATCGAACATTCTTTTTGGGCTGCAGCCAAGCAAGAACTATTTGGACAAATTTAGAAAAAAGTATCAATGACCATTGTGAATATGTATCGAATGTGAAAATTTCACGTAAGATTGTACTTTTTGGAGTGGAATGAATGCATGAAAAAATGATGCTATTTTCGATTTCATTATCCTTCTTGCCAAATGGTATATTTATAGATGCAGAATTGAAAATCATTTACCAGTATGGACAGTTTTTCTTAAACAGTTGAATACAGGTTTCAAATTGAAAAATATAATGCAACAATTGCAAACAACCTGAGTAAATTCACTTTTGAATGGAGTAACTATAGACCATTGCTTGACTAAACAGATTACATTTATATAAGTGAGACATATGTCTGGCCATGTGCTTTTGCTGAAAAGCAGTCATGGGATAGCAGAAAAAATGGAATTGTGCATGCCTTGTTTTTACTCTCCAAGACCATGCTATCATAAACCAGGTAATTACACTGACACTGGCACATTGTGATCTTCCTCATGAAAGAAAGAGTGCAATGGTATAGATTTACAGAATTGACAGAGGCGTACAAATTGTTTTTCTCACGATAGCATGATAGCTATAGCTATGATAGCTGTTTTTCTCACGATAGCATGAAAAACGCGCGCGCGCGCGCGCGTGTGTATGTGTGTTTATATATGTGTGTGTTTTTGTGTGTGTATGTGTGTGTGTGTGTGTGTGTGTGTGTGTGTGGGGTGTGTGTGTGTGTGTGTGTGTGTGTGTTTTTTGGTTGATTAAGCCTTGAAAAAGATTTGTTATTTTTTGTTTTTTTGAAAAAAAATTGTATTTGTAATTTAAGTTTTTTTAAATCTATTTACTTTTTTAAAAAAAATTTTTGGGCCCTTTTAATTTTTGTAAATGCAAAAAAAAAATTAAAAAAGTTTTTAAAAAAAAAAACCACTTCAAACAACACGTTTCAACCCCCAAACCACACTCAAAAGTTTAACTTTTAATCCCCTCCCCCCTTTTCTCCACAATTCTGGAACAAAGCTTGAAAAAGGGCTCCCCCCCATTTCCCCTTTCACGTCACAATCGCCTTCCACAAAACTGCCACCGTGGGGTAGCTAAGGGAGGATAAAGGGCCCTAAAGGAGGGCCCGGGGGGGATGGGGCAGCGGGGAGGGGGGAATGGGTCAGGGGGTACAGGGTGGTTCGGTGATAAAGGTGGGGGGGAATTCGGGGGGTTAAACCACGGGGCCGTCGATGACTCTTCAGGAAAACCCCAAGGGAAAGAACCCTTTCCAGGCCCCGGACTCCCAAAAACGGTTTGGCACCCACGGGAACCTTTGGAAAAAGGCATACTTGCCTTTCCCTCGGCTTTAGGGCCAAAATTTTGGGCAAAGGGGCAACTAGGATTTTTTTCCCTTGCGTCCTCTGGGTTTAAAAAAATTTTTTTATACCCAGATGAAAAAAAATGACCTGAAAAAAACCCCTTTTTCTGAAAATTAGCGTCATTGTTTGTGAAGAAATTATCTGTAAGCATTTAAAGGAAAAAAAATTTTAACAAATCTCCCGGACCAGAGGGTTTAATTATTTTTTGGAAAAACCCCTGAAATTCTGCGTACTGAGTTGCCATTTGTCCTTCAAAAACCTGTTCCGGGCCCTCACTGGATACTTGTCAGTTTTTCCAATTTTATTTGGAAAACTTCCAATTTTAATCCCTCTTCCAAAAAAACCCCAAATCCTTCTCGGCCAAAACGTTTTTTTGACCTGTAGTTTCCACATCTCTTGTGATGAAAACCCTAGAAAAGATCAAAAAATCTCAAACCCTTTCCCGCTACAGAGAAAGCCCTTGCCCCACTAAAATTTGGGGTACAGGTCTCAAAGGGGTTTTGAGATGCCAAAATATTCTTTTAAAACAAGTTGTTAAAACCCATTTGGGAAAAACACGGGTTTTTCATGCAGAATTTTTTTTCGCGGGATTTTAAGTTCAGCTTTCAATCCCAATTTGCAGCCCACGTTCTGGTTAACAAAATAATTTAAAAAATTTGCCCGTGACAATAAAAACTTGTTCGTTGGCTGTTTGAATTTTTAACCAAAGACCACAGCGTTTTTTGGGGCCAACAAAAAAATCTTCTTGGGGTTAGATTTATCTGCACTGGTTCCCCGCGGGGTTTGCTTTCCCCCTCACCATTTTTTTACATTCTTTTACCCCAGATGTTGCAAAAAAGAAAACTAGGGAAAAATTCCTTTCGGGTAATTCGCAGACGATAGTGCGGGGTCTTCTTTTTTCCCGGACGGGTCTTAGACCCGGTCCGACCTCCCGGGTTGGGTTACACGGGGTGTGCGGGCCAAATCTAGAGCTAAATGTTTCTAAAAAAAAAAGGACCTGCCTATCGCTTCAAAAGATCGGGGGTTTTTAATTCCTGGGGGAATATTATTACCCAATAATAAGAAGTTGAAACTTTTTTTAAAACATAAGTATCTGGGAAAACTGGTTTTAAACCAAAAGTTAAACGGGGAGGGTTAAACCCACTGCGCTTTTTGTCAAAAATGGACAAAAAACGTGTTTTTATTTTATGAGGAAATAAACTTTTTTTTTTGAAAAAAAAGATTTTTCCCCTTTTTTTTAAAAAGTCTTACATAGGGGAGTTTTCTATTTTTGCTTTCATTTGTTGGTACGAAAACCCTTAGTGTTAAAAACAAGAAGGGCCCTTTTCATAGAACTGTAAGAATCTGCCCCAAAAAAAAATTTGGGAAAAAGAACAAAGAGATCTCATGTCGTTTTGGGAAACGCAGCTTGTCGCAAAACCACAGCTTTTTGGCGATCCTTTCCCAAAGCTTTTTCTTCCGAATTTCAAATGTTGCCTTTTGGAACGCCCTTTTCGTGTCCCATCAGCAAAAAATAACAGAAAAAGAAATTCTTTTGTGCCCGTAAGGGATTCGAATTCTGAATTTTACAATGATGTTTTACTACCCAGTTTTTAATTTCTCTGGGAAATTTCTTGCCCGATTGTTATTTTTTATGAGTGTAGTCAATTTCATAATTTTGTGTGTGTGGGTTTTTGTGTTGGGGGTTTTCGTGGGGGGTGTAAAAAAAAGTCTGTCTTCTGTCCCCCGGTTTTTAAAAGATTAAAATTTTATATTTTTGGTGTATGGTGTTTGGGTTGTGCGTGGGGTGTTCGCCACACCCCGTACGTGCCCCCGGGGAAAGGTGCTGCGGAATTGCGTGCGTAAAAAAAAGTTTTTATGTCTTTCCCAGTTTTGGGTTTTTAAAAATTTTGGGGGGGACAATTTATGTGTGTGGGGTGGTGCGTGCGTGTTTTTGTGTTGGGTTTTGCGCATGCGCAGTGTGTAGTGTGGGTGTGTGTGTGTTGGGTGTGTGTGTTTTGTGTGTGTGTGTTTTGTGGTGTGTGTGGTGTGTTGTGTGTGTGTGTGTTCGTGCATGTTATTTGCGTTTATTTGAAAACCCAAAAATGAAAAAATTTTGCTTTTTTGTCTTTGATTTTTTGGTGTGTAATTTAATCTGCCTGTCAGTATTGTAAATTTCCCCTTTATGGGATGATTTAAAAGGGGTTTTTACTTTTCTTTGATTGACGGGCTTGATTCCACCCCGTTTAAATAAGGGAAACTCTACATTTCGAAAACTTAAAAAACGAATGATTTATTCGTTAAACGTTTATATTCAAAAACAGTTAAACTTAAAAAAATTTTTAAAAAAATTCTTTCCCCAAAAAAAGAATTGTTTGACAGAAAAACCCAAAAACAAACCAAAACAAAAGGGCTTAATTTCCCCTGGGGTTAAGTCAGTGCGACTCCCCTTTTCCCCTAAAGGGCCTTCGGAGGGGACTGTTAAACCCAGGTCCGTATGCGAACGACGCAGAAAAATTTTTTGCGCACACGTTTTTAAAACCTGTTTCCCCTTTTCGGAAAAAGTAGGCCAAATTTTGTGTTGGTGGGAAAAAGTTTACAAATTTTCAGAAACCCTTTTTACAGACGGGGGGGCTGGATGTAAAAAAACAATAAGTGGTTAATTTTTTTATCCCCGAAAAAAGATTAAAAATTTAAAAAAAAATAAAATAAAATTAATAGCAAAAAAAGCACCCAAACCCCCCAAAACACTCAGGACTCGACCTTATCAAATTAAACTTAAGAAATACTGACTGTTCTAAATACAAATGAGAACTCTCCCTAGACAAAAACATTAGCATTTAAAAACAAGTATTAAAGAAAATACCCTATCGTTCACTAAAGGATAATTTTATGTCCACCTGATAGAAAATAAACCATAAGAAATAGGAAACCTCCCTCACAAACATTCTACACTAATAATTTATTCAAGAACCAGCCATCTACGCACTGCAGTGACACAAGACACTCAACAAAAACCACCACAACAGCACAATGAACCACTACGGAACTCAATCACATCTACGGAACGTACCTCACCTGCCACTGGAACGGAATATTGCGCACTCCTTTACCCCAGGAAAGACACTGACAAGAAGGACAGCCCAGATGAAGAATGTAGACTGGTTCTTGGGAGCCTGAACTTCTTCAAAGATGACTGTTCCCCCTGCTCTCCAAGTAGAGACACAACACCGCAGGAAGTAAGGTGCACTCCTGCACCCCAAGGACAACGTTGACAGAACCGACACAAGGCAACAACGAAGAACGAGAAGAAACGAAGAACGTAGACTGGGTTCACAGGAGCCTGAACGACTCTAAGGTGACTGCTTCCCCCTGCTTTCCAAATAGAGACACTCCACACAGCGCCCATAAGCCTACGCTGGAACGGCGACCAACGAACGAATCCCTTCAGCCAAAGACTGACTCTCCTAACTCAAGTCAATACCTCCTCCTATTTAAAGGTACTGCTACTCAGCTGACCATCCAAACCTCACTCACGACCAGGAACTTCACGGGAAGCTAACCTACATGCAAAATTGCAACAAAAAGGGTGTGTGCATGCAACCAGGCTGGAGTTCACCACATTTATGTGAAAAATGCGTATGTGCACACAGAAAGACACTAGCACGCAAACACATACACAGAGGAATAGCACTGAGTTAAGCACGGAATTATGCGCAGAATTATGCCAACCCTGACAGTAAGGAGTATTGTTTGTAGGTTCAGCAGTCTCAACTAGGATTTTCTTTATTGAATATCTTTTTATAGCCGTTACTTACGGGATAGCTAAGGTTAAGCAGCATCGAGCGTGGTTACCCCTTGGATGGATGACTGTTTTCCTGCCTTGGCTTCAGTACAGTTCCCCAGTGGTTGTCTGGATGGTAGTATTT
>JAQIHA010000518.1:10000-13920 GCA_028751875.1 Rapana venosa | reverse complement strand
AGCCCCTGTGCCACTACCTATTGTCGTTTTGCTCTATTGTGTCTGTACAACAATGTACATTGTCACCTATTTTGAATTCTGTCTTGTTCGCAAAATTGTTTGATTGATGAGATGAGTCCATTGAAAGTTACAAAGTAAATAAAATTACTAATTGCTTTAGAAAAATGTCCATAGTTAAAAAACTCACCCTTTTCCTTGAAAAGATGTTTAATTAGATATATCCCCTTTTCTGCTAAAATATTTTTATCAACAACTTTATTTCCTATGGTAATGTTTTCATTATACAAAATAGGTTCTGCAAGAAATTCAATTTCATTTTTCCGAGCAATGTAAGTGCAGAAAAATTTATAAGCTTTAAAAACGTGGGGCCAGAAAGAATTAACCTTCAAGTGCTTGTGTGTCATTGATTTTAAGAAGGCCTTCGATAGAGTATGGCATGACGCTCTGTGGGCCACCATGAACAAATTCAACATGGGCCAGAAGCTGATCCACACCATCAAGGAACTCTACTCAAAGGCCACTAGTGCAGTACTCGTACAGGGCACGGTAGGGGAATGGTTCCGTACCTCAGTTGGGGTCCGACAGGGATGTCCGCTGTTGCCGACACCTATTTGATTTTCTCGATCGTCAACAATGTACTTGTGAACCATACAGAATCAGCATTGTGGCAACAATTTACTAAGGTTACCGTTGAATTGCAAGTCTGAATGAAATAGTGAGAAAACTGTCCATAGTTAAAAACTCACAATTTCTCCAAATAAGGCATGTTAATTAGTTCCAACCATTCTGACAAAATTTCAACAGTTAATTTCCACGAATATTTTCAGCGAAAAGAATGGATTCAAGAACCATTTCAAACTTTTGACCCATATAAGTGCAGAGGGATCGAAGACCGAAAGTCCAGCAAGAGATTAACCTCAAGCTGGTATGGCATGATGAATACAATCTAGAGTAAGAATTATCTTTCGCAATAATGTCACTTAACTAGTACTTCAATCATTTTCTTACGCATGTGAGCATGAACATAACGCAATCTAAAAGGATAAGCAGTAAAATGAGATCCTCAGAAGGCCTTGGCATCTCCATCTATGACCATTGTCACACAATTGAAAACCAGATTTTGAACTTTCAAACAGGTGGGACTATGGTCGTACTGGCAGGGAAAAATGGATCCTTAGATGCAGTATGGACTAAACGCCGAAGGACTTCTAAAGTTTAGAAGATTTGAAAGTGAAAAAGAACGGCAACAAGGAGAATGGCGACGATATTCGTGATTGGAAGGGTGACTCATTACAGAATTCATAGTTGTAATAATTGAAATAGGTCAACTCTTTACAACTGTGGCTTTTCCCGACTTTTCTGCTGGAGTGAACTTTGATGTACACAGTCTTAAGAATTGGTTTTCATTCTGAATACAGCCATGTAAGTATTAATTTTCTTAAATGATAGTTAAAATCACTGGAGTGAAGACAGCCTATTTGTCCAGATTATATGGGCAGTCGACAAAGCTTCGACTTGTCTCCCTTATGTCCACCATTAAAAGTTCTCTACGTTTCAGAAAGAAGGCTGGAATCGGACATCATGCCTAGACAAAAGCCTATAGAGACCATTCTAAGTTTTAAGAACAGATAATTTAAGCCCATGCTAATAAATTCCTGCATATCCAATGCACCATTCCTAAGCAAGAAGGGTTTGCACAGCTGGATTTCCAGTGGTTCATATACCCTGCCCAGTAGTCCAAGTATATCCACTCCTTGGCAAGAAGGTTTTGCACAGCTGGATGTCCACTGTTGCAGACCTCTGTCCCAGATAATTGACATTAAAGCCTTTAGAGGAAAAGTGGGATGCTGTGCGGTAGTCCAGTGTACCCTGTGACATTTGCTAGGGTAATTTTGTGCAACAAAGACTTTCTTCAAATTTTTTTGAAATTAATAAAACTTTTATTTTATACCTTTGTAATCTAAAAGATTACAGTTGATTATACCAAATATGAAAATATTGAAAATTGCTTATTTTTTTCAGATAAACCGTTGTTGCTTTTAGGCATCGTAACATCCACAGATGTATACGTTTCTACCGAATTGTTCGATGATATGTATGGAATGTTCAAACGAGGTCTCATCTCCCGCATTTAAGAGCAGGGTGTCATCAGCTTACCCAGACATTTTGTGCTCTTCTTTTCCAATATTGATCCCTTTTAATACTTTGTCATCCTTTATCATTAAGGCCACAATCTCTGCACAATCAATAAATAGGATGAAATCGGATCACCCTGCCTACATTCCCTTTCAATTGTAAACCATCACTTAGTGTTATCATTTACGAGAACAGTTGATTTGATATTTTTTTATAGAATGTTTCAACCAAGTGCATTAAACTATTTCCAAAATCAAACGCTTTTAACATTTCAAACATAAAATTCCAATTTGGATAGTCAAAAGCTTGTTTGCCCAACCTTGATTAGTAATGCAAGACTTCCAAACTCATGCAGCAGGTATATCCAAGGGCAAACCAAACTACAAAAAGAAAAAGCAGCAACAAATAGCAATCAACCCTTCGAAAAAATGGTCCATTAGACCAAACCACCAGTAACCCCAACCCATTTCCACTTTGGATAAAGTTTTATCACTGCACGAAATGAGGAAATGGCACCTATAAGTGCAATGCACCAAAGTAAATGCACAAGCAAACAAAAACAAACACATTTGCAATAGAAACATATCCTGGAAAAAATTTTTACACAACCTTGCACATAAATGCCTCTATCGACATGTTCAGTGGCAGGGTGTTGAAAGAGCAAATCCACAGTTTGTGGATGGTTGGGGGAGCAAGCACACACAGGAGGGAAAAAACAAACCAAAACTTACAAGCGAAAACCCCACAGCCTATCCACACGGGCACACATACAAGAGGAGGGAAGGGGGTCTGGCAAGGAGACTAGGGACAGGAGGTAGTCACCAGCACCCAGTGTTGGGGAGATGGGGCCCCTAGTATACTCATGGATCTTCCCGCATTATTTTAAAGCATCTCTTGAGCGGAAATGCCAAAGTCATGCCATCTCTCAGGTGTAATGATTCTTTACTACTACCACAAACTACTGCAACTACTATTACTACCACAACTACTGTAACTACTATTACTACCACAACTACTACCACTACTTCTACTACCACTTCTACTGCTAGAGTTACCTCCCCCGTCCTCTCTACTATCTCTACCATTACATCAAGCCCCACTATTGCGACCATATAATTATGTCTACACCTTTACTTTTTTATTTCTCTCACGGCCAGCAAGAAAACAAATATATTTTGATTATGTTTTGGGGGTTAGAATTGGATATAGTTATCCATATTTAGGAATGTTGGCTTACAGTTGTGATAAGTCAATATGACTTATTGACGTAAATAGCTCATGGATCAAATACCTACTAGCAGTCTTAAGAAAGGATTGGCTGCGAATATTTAAACATAATCAGAAAGATTGCATTTATACACAGATGAAAATAGGATGAAACATTGCAGCGACTGGCTAAACAAGAGGTTTGGGAATATTCAGTTTTAAAGAGCAGCGTGGGGGTTTGATTCTTTGTGTTCAAGGTTTCACCAAAAATCGGTTTCATTTTTCCCTGATCCCTTAAATTAGAAGGTGGCGCATTTTTAAATAGTCCTTTGAAAATTTTATAAAAAACCCGACGTTTCAAAACCCTACTTTTAGTTTTGCATGACATTTTCAGATGTTTTCTATTGTTTGTTGTTTTGAGGGGAGCAGAAATTTGTAATTTGTTAATGTTGATTGGGTACTAATCTTAAAACTAAACTTGTTTTTTGGTGTACATGATTGCAAAAAACAAGTGTTTGTAAGTATATGTGGTTGCGGTATCTAATCTAACCGTGTGCCCCATGCAAATAGGGAAAGAA
>JAQIHA010000518.1:0-5000 GCA_028751875.1 Rapana venosa | reverse complement strand
TTGGTGTCAAGGGGGGCAGCATTTTCCTTTTCCCTTTTTTGTTGGGGGAGTCTTTATGGGCATTTTCCCCCCCTTTGATACAAATAGTTTAACAATTTAGGGGGGGTTTTCCCGGAGGCGTAATCATGGAACAAGATCTCTGCGATTTTAATGGCAAGTTTCCCACTCATCTCCATTTGTCGAATGGAAAACTGTTTTTTGTCTTTGGGTCTGTCATCGTGATCCTTCATTGGTTTCCCGGACTTTCAATGGGAAGTACATGATTGGGTCTGGATTTATAGCAATTTATTTTTAGGTTTCTTGGCTCAAAATAAGGGGGTGGAGGGAACCCCAAAATACGGGTTTTATGTCGGGAAAGGGAAAGTTTTGATCAGTTTAAAGGGTTTAAACCCTCCTTTTGCAAAATGGGTGAAAAAAAAAATCTTTCTGCAGAGATCCAGTAAAACCCCCACAACCCGCATTATTCTACAGTCTGGAGGGGAAATTTTGTGCCTAAGGCTGTAGTTGGGCCCAAAGGGTGCCCCGGATGCCCTGCTGGGCCCGTTTTAAAGGGAGAGGGGAAAAAAAACGGCATTGGGTTTAACAGAAACTATCTCTTTTTCAGCAGTTTTGGCCCCCCAAAAACTGCAGGCCCAAATCAACCATTTTTTTTTTTCCGCAGACGTGAGGTGTGGGAAACAATTTTTATTCCACGCTCAAAAGTAGAACATCTAGCAGGAAGGTGTGGAGTTTTAAATTTCACAGTTAAAAAAGGAAAAAATTTCCCTCAACTTTTTTTTTTTCATTTGAGGGTTTGGGAAAATAGTTGGTTACCGATAGAGAGGGGAATTGGTCTAACCCCGCGGCCACCACCCTGAAAGAGATTTCCTCTTCCGCCCTTTAAAAACACCGACGAAAAATTTAAAAGGGCCCAAAAATGAAAGAAGGAAAAGACTCCATTAAAATTGCTTCCCCGAAAAAATGAGTGTCATTCTTTGCCATTTACCTTTCTTTGGGGTTAAAGAGTGCCTTTGCAATTCATGTGGCGAGACCTTGGGCAGGTTTCCCCACCAAATTCATTTACGGCTTTTTAAAAAACCCCCCTGAAAAGGGTGACGGGTTTTTTTCCTCTGTTTTGGGTTTTTTTTTTTTTTTCCCCCCCCTTCCCCCCCCCCCCCCCAACAAATACACAACACAACTACATATTTTTGTTTTATTCAGATTTACACAGGATCACCCTGCACGAAAAAGGGGAAATCATCGCTGAAAAATGAAAATATCTGTGCAAGGAAGCAAGTTAAGTTGGGTGTGTGGTATTTTATTTTTTTGGGTTTTGGGGTTGCGCGCGGCGCGGTTGTAGGTGGGTGCTGCGTGCGGGCGGTTGGTGGAGTGTTTTGGGGCTGTGTGGTTATGTATTTGAGTGGGGGTTGTGTGTTGGCAAAACCCCAGGGGCATAAACCCCAAAGAAAAAACAGCTGACGCCACGGCAAAAAAAACCTTTCCCTGACCTCCCGTGGAGGTGCTTCCCATTGCTAAAAAGACACTGCATCAAGCCCTTTCTATTCAATCATTTCCCTTTTTCCCCGAATCTTTCCAAGTCTGTGAACTGAACCTACCTTACCTGCCACTCTGTTATTTTCTGTTGCCAGTACTCCCCCTTCCCAACCGAGAAACAATTTGTGTCTTCATTTTTTCTACCAAAGTTTCAATCACCCCTTTTGAACATTTCAACCCTCTCCCAAAAATTTATAATCTTGGTGACTTTAACTTCCATTTTGACAACATTCTTCCTCTGATTTTAAAGACCCTTCTCTTTCTTTGTCTAACCATTTCTCTTTCCCAGGTGGAAAAAAACCCAACAAAAGACCCACTTTATAGACTGGCTTACCCGTGTTTCACGCGTCTATCACATATCAGGGTATTGGGACGACGAACTGTTCTCCATCATTTTTTTCAATTTTTTTTTCCCTAAAAAAAAAGCAAAACCTATCAAAAAAAAAAACTGAAATACCCCCCGAACCTCAACCCCATATACATTCAAACTTTTTTTCCAAGCTGTGAAATCTATCAAAAAACGCCTGACCATACTGACCCCTAAAACACAATACCGTCCCACATCTCCTTGGACTTGCCCTCCTACTGACCTTTCCCCTGCCTGTAGACCTTCCCATTTACCCCAGGAACCCTTTGTCGAAAAACGCAAACGCCGACAACTAAAAAGGGCAATGTGAAAGAAAAAAACTGAAAAAAAGCAAACGTTCTTTGTAAACAAATCAACAAAGTCAAAACTTTAAACCTTCAGCAAAAACAAAGATACCTTTTCCCGTTCTCGATGCCAAATCATGAAATATCTCTTTTCCCCACACCACTCTTCTTGATCCAAGACTAGCCCCTTTCCTTTATTCACAACAAAATCGAACCTATAAATTTTTTGCATTTTTTTGACAAAATCCCAACATTCACTCACTTTTATCAACTCCTTTCCAGCCTGCAATTTCTGTTTCTAAATTTTCTGCACCCGGCCTTTCTTTCATCCAGCAATCAAAAAAAAATCGAGAAATTTTAAGAATGAAAAAAAAATTAGCAATTCCCCAAACCTCTTCTTTTTTTGCACGTGCCTCCCACAGCTTATACCCATCACAAAGAGAGTAAACTCACTCTTGTTTCGGGAAAATTTTTCCCTTTCATTTCCAAAAAGTGCTATAGTCCCACCTACTTCTAAAAGAATTTAAAGACCTTTTCCCCACCTACCTTTTATCTCTAAACCTTAAAAAAGTAGTTCTAAAACACTCAACATCCCCCCTTTCCTCCAACTCTTTTCCCTGCATTTCGTCTGTTTATCCCCCAACCACAACACTAAAAAACCACCCTACCCCAAAAACCAAAAAACACGCTTCTGTTTTCTTCTGCTCAAGAAATCTCCCCCCCTCACCACTCCCTGGGGCCCTCAACACATTGACCACTCATTCTTCTCCCCCGTCTAAAGAAATTTTTGGGTGTTTACGCTACACCCTTCCCCTGGTTTACCTCATACCTACGACCCATTTCCAAACAGTCCCCAGTAAATAAATTCAGCGTTTCCCACCAATGGAAAGAGGGAAACCCCCTGGATCAATTTTTGGACCCCTTTTTTACTCTCTAAAACCCCTCCACGTCACAATAATTTAATTATCAATCAACCCTCACTTTTATGCAGACGACCCTCAGATTCAAGCAGTGACACTCCTAAAACCCTTTCCCCTCTTAAAATATGGCCTAGCTTTAAATACCAAAACTCAAAGAAAGGGCAAATTACAATTTAAAAAATTTAAAAAATGAAGCCATGTCGTAGCAAACACAACTCCTTCCCTTATAACAACTTAATAAACTCGGGAATGCATCATCCCTCTATCCATGCTGTGATGTATCTAGGGGTCATATTGACAACACACACTCTATTCAAAAAAATTTTCACCAAGACCGTCTTTGGTTCTATCATTCTTGCTCTTCCCCGTATATCCTATACAGGCACTGAGAAACCCCCGGCACCCACTGCCCTTCGTGCCTGCCCCTTCTGTCCGACTTTATTATATCGCCCCCTCATTTCCACAACGCCCCTCCTATCAGGAACGACATTACATATTTTAGTCCGCCTTTCTAGGGTTTCACTTGAATGTGTTTAAATTTTTTTTATCATCACCTAGGTTTTGTGTATTGCTGGTGAAATACTGTGTATTGTGGGTAAAATGTTCGTGGGGGAAAAAAAAAAAGAAAAAAATGGGATTATCTGCGATTCTCAGTAACCAAAATTGGTGTGGATCGTTATAATTAGAAAACCAAAGCTGCCATTCAATGAAAGGGAACCATCCCTCCAAGATTTTTTGACAACAACATCTTTCAAAAAAATGAACTTTTGAAAGAAGTGCACACACTCCAGGATCCAAAAGTAAAAAATTTTGCGGGTTTTTCGGCAAAAACCCCTGGGGAAAATAAAGGGAAAAGAAAGAAGGCACAGCGTTTCGAAATTATGGCATGTTTCTGATGAGAGGCAGGGGTCTGGAGAAAAACTGATGGCAGAAATAAAGGGGAGAGGATAAAAAAAAACATTTTCCCTGACATGCCATCACCCTTTTGGTGAAATAGGAAAATGGACACCCTTTCTTAAAAAAGGCAAAAATCTTGAGTCCAATTTTTACTAAACTTCCCGAAGGAAACTGAGGGGGAAACTTACCAAGTACCCTATTCCAAAAACTGTTTTCCGGGGTTTTCCCCCAAAAACAGGAAAGGTTTTTTTTCCGTTCTCAAGCCCCTTCCAAGAAAGACAATATCAGGAGGCCCCCCACACACACACAAAAAAAAACGCGTCAAAAACTGCCATAGCGATAAAAGCCTTCAGACACTTCTGAAGGGAAGAGATACCATCCAGGGGAGGATGCAGCTTAATACCATAAACGCCAGAGCATAACCCCCGTTTTAGAAAGGCTGCCCTCCAGGTATGCCAACCATGACCCTTTCCCCAAAAAGGGGAAAAAAGCACCACCCCGCCTACCCCTGAAAATTTTTTGGGATATTGAACTACATTTTCCATCACAAGAACAAAATAAGCGCTAAGTTTCTAAGGCTTTAAAAGGGCAAAAAACAAAAAATGTTTTGAAGAAGGGGAAAAAAAAACAGGCATGGCATAACTTTTCCTGACTGAACTGCCCTCCCTTTTGGAAACAATTGGGGAATTTGAAATTTGTTTGCTCTTTGGTGCTTTTCTTTAAAAAAAGTGATAAAATTTTCAACCCGGAAGCATTTGGGAATATATTTAAATTTTGACTCTATTACTTGAAACAGTTAAAGGAATTACATTCACTTTTTATGATTTCCCAGAAGATATAAAGCAAAGGGCACAAAAGGCCCTTTTTAAAAACATGGAAATTATGCTATTGACTTAAAATAGAAAACCGTTTAAACAAAAGGGGTTTTTTTTTAAAAATTTTTTTTTAAAAAAATTCCTTTTGTTGTTACAAATAAAATATTCTGACAAAAATAAATAA
>JAQIHA010000517.1:0-13870 GCA_028751875.1 Rapana venosa | reverse complement strand
AAGGGAAAAGAAAAAAAAAGAGGGAAAATTCCAAGAAGGGTTGCGGGGAAAATTGGAAGAAAAAAAAAGGAAAAAATTTGGCGGGAAAGAAGAAGAAGATAAGGGGAAAAAAAGAAGCAAGGAAAAAAAGGAAGCCCCAACAACCCCCAAGAAACGAAAAAGAAAGAAACAAATATTCCCATCATTAAATAACCAATCTTCTTTCCCTTTATTCTAAACACACACCTTATTTTAAAATTTAAAATTTTTAAAAAAATCCCTTATCCAATTTTACTATTTCCTTAACTAAAAAAATTTAAAAACCCTTTAATATTTTTTTCCCGCCCCCAAATATACTCTTAAAAGAAAATTTAAGAACCCCCTTTTGTTAAAGCACTCTTATTTTAAAAAAAAACTAAAAAAAAATTTAAAAACCTTTAAAAATTTTCTAAACCCCAAGTTGGGGGAGGGGATAGCCAGTGGTCGGAGCACTCGCTTTCCCCCCAACCCCCCAAAGGGTTAAAACCCAATCCACGGGGGTTACCTTTTGGAGGGGTTTACCGTTTGCGAAAACCTTTGGTTTCAGAAACTTGATCCCCCGGTTAAAACCCACCCTGTCAAGGGGTTTTAAACCTTTTTCCCCCCCTCTTTAGGGTAAAAGGGAAAAAAAACAGCGAGGGAGGGGAAGAGGGGGCCGCCCCCCAAAAATGCGGGCCCCCTAGAGAAGTTGGGAAGGTCTTTAAACGCCTCCCCTCCCCTACGATCTTTTTTTGGGTTTAAATGGGAAAAAAAAAAAAAAAAAAAAACCCTTTTCCTTTTTCTTTTAAACTAAAACAGCAATTTTTGCATCTGTGTAAAATATATCAACAAAAAACGCTTATTTTTCGTTCCAAAAGGGAGGGGGAAAGAGGGGGGTTGGGCCTGGGGGTTTTAGATGATGGGGCATTGCGCTCGTGATCTGCTGACCCCGGGGTTCGTTTCCCCTCGTTTAAAAGGGAAAAATTATTTTTTAAACCCATCATTTCCGACTCCGACCCCCCCAAAAGGGGTTTTTTTCCCGGAAAAGCCCAAAATAAACCGAGGTATCGTGTGCAAAAACCGCACGAGGTACATCTTGCCCCAAAAAAACGTAAAAAAACCCTTTTGGGGTTTTTTGGGAAGAGTTTTGGGTTTGGGGTGTCCCAGGGGGAAGGGATGAAAAAAAAAAATTTACAAAACTATTAAAACAGTGGGGACGGGGATGTAAAAAAATCACATGATTATTTTTTTCCATTATCCACGAAATAAAAAGGGAAATAAAAGAAAATAAATAAATGTGTCTTAAATGTTTGTGCGTTTCAAATTTTTTTACTCTGTTTCTTTTTCAAAGAAGTACAACGTCAAGAAAAACAAAAAAAGCCCAAAAAAATACAAGGTCGACAAACAAAAAAAACCTAAAAAACCCCCCCCCCCCCCCCCCTCCCAAAAAGAAAAAAAACAACAAAAAACCCCACCCCAAACCCAAAAAAAACCAAAAAAAAAAAACAATAAAAAAAAACCAAAAAAAAAGACCCAAAAAGGGCCCAAAATTTGGGACCTGACCCAAAAAAAAACAAAACCCTAACAAAAACTCAAACACTTTCCTTTAAAAATAATTTGTAAATAAATACTCATATTTTTTTGAATCTAATTTAAACCCAAAGGGGCGGGAAACGGTAAAATTTTTGAGTCTTATGGTTTAAAAAACAAAAAAAAAGCCCTTTTGACAATAATCCCTAAGGAAAATTTTTTGAGAAAACGTGGGGCATTTGTTTTTTTTTTTCTTGTTTTTTTTTTTTTTTTAAAAAACAAAAAAAAAAAAAAAAAATTAAAAACGAAAGTTTTTCTTCTTTCCAACAAAAGAATTTGAAAATGAAAGATCGACCATTTTGCAAAAACAGATACATTTAATCAGCAGAGTAAAGGGACATTTTGACAAATTTGGGTTTACAGTACATTTAATCAACAGAGTGTTTGGATCATAGGTGAGGAAAACCATTCTAAAAAAAATTTTAAAAAACGAGTAAAATTTTATAATTTCCCCCCCTTTTGACGCTTTTTTCCCCTTTGCCCTACTTCCCAAAGTGCCCCATAAACCTTGCTGCTCCTATTTTTTCCCGAATAAAATTTAAAAACAACAACAATAATAATAATTAAAAATAATAATAAAAATGATGATGAGATGAAAAAAAGAGATAAAAAGATAATAATAATAGTTATTATGGAAAAAAATGTGTAAAATTTATAAAAGGGCTTTAAAACCCCTTTTAAAAAACAAGCAAAACAAAAACGCCCTTTCATTTTAAAACATTTTTAAAAACGCAAAGAGATGGCGCAAAAAAATAAGGGGAGGCAGATATCAAAAATTTTCCCCACAAACAAAAAACACACAAACCCAAAACACAAAA
Source organism: Rapana venosa (assembly GCA_028751875.1). Classification (NCBI taxonomy): domain Eukaryota; kingdom Metazoa; phylum Mollusca; class Gastropoda; order Neogastropoda; family Muricidae; genus Rapana; species Rapana venosa. Next base: position 11,465 of record JAQIHA010000517.1, on the reverse strand, counting down.
AACACACACACAAACCCCCAAAAACCAACACACACCACACCAAAACAACACACACAAACACTTGCGCAAAAAGTTAAAATCCCGTTCCGCTTTTTCGTAAGGTAGGCCATTGTGTGCCCGTGGGAAAAGATGACAATTTACAAAACTGCAACACACGGGGGGGCTGGGTGTAAAAAAACTCATTGGGGCTTATTTCCCTTTCATCGATATAAAAAAAAAAAAAATAAAAAATTAAAAAAATAAATAAATAAAATAAAACACAAAACACACACACACCACCCAAAACACACCAAAACACACCACACCCCAAAAAAACACACACACCACACACACACCCCTCCATCACCTGTCCGCCTCCCCCATGCCCCCGACCCTAGTGATATACCCGCATAACCACGCCCACCACTCCCCCCAACAATACTCAGCACCACCACACCCACCCACCCCTCCCCTCCCCCCCCCCCCCCCGCTCCCCCCAACCCCCCTCGAGCACCCCAACTACCACCCACTCCACCATCACCCCCCCACGACCACCATCTACCCCCCCCCACCCAACCCCCCCCCGTCACATCCCACCCAACCACCCCCACACCCCCCCCCGCTCACCGCCCCCTATCACCCCCCCAATGCCCAACCCCCACCCATCACCCCCCCCCAACCGAAACGCCATAAACCGAAGTAAAGCGCGGAATCCCCCACCACCCCCTACCTAACACCCACCCCGCTCCCCCCCACACCTAAAACCCAAAAAACAAACACCCCCCCCAACCCGACCCGCCCCCCCCCCCCCATATCCCCACCACACCCCCCCCCCCACCCCCCCCCCCCCCCCCCCCCCCCCCCCCCCCCCCCCCTGTTCTCCCCCCCCCCCCCCCGGGGTGGGGCCCCAGCCCCCCCCACCCCCACCCCCCCCCACCCCCCCCCCCCCCCCCCCCCCCCCTCCCCTCCCCCCACCTGCCCAGGTAAACCAGCATCCAGCTTTGTTTACCATTTCGGAAGTGATGACCTTTTTCGCCCCAATGGCTTTCAGACTGTTCCCAGTTCCCCCAGCAGACAATGGGTACCTGCCCTCTTAGGGTCAGGGAGAAGGTAAAACAGCGAGGGAGAGGAAGATTGGCGCCGCCCTCAATATGCTGGCCCCTAGAGAAGTTGAGGTCTTTGACGCCTCGCTCCCCTACGATCTTATAGGTTTATGGAACACCTTTTCCTTTTTCTTTTACTGAACAGCACATGATGCATCTGTGTGAATATATCAACAGCAAACGCTTATATCGTGCTCAAAAGACGGGGAGACGGGGTAGCCTGGTGGTTAGAGTGATGTGCATTGCGCTCGTGATCTGCTGACCCGGGTTCGATTCTCGTTTACAAGGATTTTTCCTTAACATCAGTGCCGACTCGACTCCCCCAAAAGTCTTTCGGATAAGACTATAAACCGAGGTATCGTGTGCGAACGCACGCAGTACATCTTGCGCACACGTGAAAACCCGTTTGGGTTTTCGGAAGAGTATGGGATTGTGTGCCAGTGGGAACGGATGACAAAATTTACAAAACTATATACACAGTGGGGACTGGATGTAAGAAATCACATGATTATTTATTCCATTATCCACGAAATAAAAAGAATAAAAGAAAATAAATAAATGTGTCATTAAGATGTTCAGTGCTGTTCTCATGGTTACTCTGTTTCTCTACACGAAGTACAACGTCAAGAACAAACAAACAGCAAATAATCACAAGGTCAGACAAACAATCTAGCCACCTCCCCCTCCAAAAAAGAAAAAAACAAACAACAACACACACACAATACACCAAAAAACAAAAACAAACAACAATAACAAAAACCAAAAAGACCACGGCCAAATTAGCACCTGAACAAATAAAACAACCATAACAAACACTCAAACACTTTCCTTTATAATAATTGTACTAAATACTCATATTTAATTGAATCTACTGAAGCCGAGGTGCGCAAACGGTAATTTTAGAGTCTTATGGTTAAAGCACAAAGCCCTTGACAATAATCGGTAAGACATTTTTTGAGACACGTGACATTTTTTCATGTTCATTTTTTAAAAAACAACAGAAAAAAGTTATGACGAAAGTTATTCTTCTTTCACTACAGAAATTGAGTGAAAGATCGACCATTTGCATACAGATACCTTAATCAGACAGAGTATTGCCACATCTGACATTTCTTACAGCTACATTGATCAGAACAGAGTGTTGAGGATCATAGGTGAGAGCCATTCTAATGGATTAAAGACGAGTATTTCATAATTTTCCCTTTTCTGACGCTTTTCTCTCGCCATACTTCCATGTGCTCATAAACCTTGCTGCTCCTATTTTCCTGAATAATAATAACAACAACAATAATAATAATAATTAATAATAAATAAATAATGATATGATGATGATGATGATGATAATGATAATATAATAGTTTATTTGATAATAATGTGTAAAATTATACAGGCTCATCTTGTAAATCAAGCAAATCAACGCTTACATTCAAAGTCATTCACGACTCATGAGATGGCGCATAAATAAGGTAGCAGATATCAAATTTCCACACACACACACCCACAGCACACACACACACACACACACACACACACACCACACACACCACACACACACACACACACATAACATCTTGCTCATCAGTTAAAATCCTGTTCCGCTTTTCGTAAGAGTTGGCATTGTGTGCCTGTTAGGAACAGATGACAAATTTACAAAACTGCATACACACGGGACTGGATGTAAAAAAGCTCATAGGAGCTTAATTGCCATTAACCATCGATATAAACGACTAAAAAATAATTGAAATAAATAAATAAATAAAATAAAACACACACACACACACACACACACACCCACACACACACACAACACACACACACACACACACACACAACCCACACACACTCCGCGGCGTGTGCGCGCACAGCATGCTTAGGCCGGGTGATGGAATGGGTGGACTGTTGAGTAATTAAAAGAGGAATGGACAGATTATGATGGAAAAAAAAAGAGATAAGGGGGTAGGGGAAGGGGGAGGTCTTAGGTAGGAAATACATGTGTTTTGAGGCAGAATCTGAAAGCATCAAGTGTAGGTTTTGGGTGAAGGAAAAGAGGAAGGTCGTTCCAGGTTGATTCTCCCTTTCAGCAAAACTAAAGAGAGAAAATAGGTTTTACGTTTCTTTTTTTTCTTTTTTTTTTTTGTTAAACTACCAAAACGATGCTAATGAACTCAAATAATTAGAATGAAGATGATGCCAAACCATCCCATGTTATCATTTTGAAGCAGTGAACTTTTCTTTTCTTCCTCGGCTAGAGCTCTGCAGTTCACCAATGGCGAGAGTTTGCATATACCGCCGTTGTTACCCGCAATTAACGGTAGCCACACTCCGACTTCAGGGACGGGATAGCTCAGTGGTCGGAGCACTCGCTTTCCCCGAGCCAAGTTAAGCAGCATTGAGCGTGGTTACCCCTCGGATGGGTGACCGTTTGCGCGCCTTGGCTTCAGTACAGTTCCCCCAGTTCACCCAGCTGGAAAATGGGTACCTGCCCTCTTAAGGATCAGGGAAGGTATAGCAGCGAGGGAGAGGAGATGGGCGCCGCCCTCAAAATGTTGCCCTGAGAAGAGAGGTCTCTGACGCTCCGCTCCCCTACGACCCTTATAGGTTATGGGACACCTTTACCCTTTTTTACATTCTGACTGTAGAGAAACAAGTGCCATTTAAAAAATTGGAATTTTAACTCGTACTCGTAGCCAAGGAACGAAAAATGATTGCGCTTATGAGCAGAGGTTTGGGGGGGAAATAATTATACTCCTCCAAAGAAAAAAAGGTGGCGCTGCTCTTGTGGCGACACGCTCTGCCCGGGGAGAACAGCCCGAATTTCACACGGAGAAATCTGCGGTGACTTAAAGTGGTATAAATAAATAATTAATAAATAAATAAATACTCAGTTGTGAAAGATTAACAAATTGCATTTTAATGAAACAGCAGCAAATCTGACAACTTCTAACAGAAATAGAACTTTTTCGAGATTTATTTCATCAGCTTAAAAAAATTTGGATAACGTGGTCACGGGCATAGGAGAATGCTTACAATAAACATCTCAATAGTACATGGTTTGAAGTATTGGACATTCTAAGATAAAAATGAAATTCATCCCCATGAACAGACACATTCTATTTTCAGCATACTCTGTATTCCTGTGGAATATTAAGAAAACGTCCAACCTCAATAGAGAGCTTGTGACAGCTGCAACAGAATTTGATAAGAGCGTATACATACGTATATGAAAAGTTGTTTTTTTTCGATACGAAAATCGATTTATAGTTCTTTAAAATAAAGTCTGATGGATCTCACTTCTCCATTCATTAATGTTATTATTGATTTAAAAGGTTTTGATTCGTGAGCTTGTAGAATTGATACTTAAATAAATGTATAACTTTCATAAACAGTGGAAGCTGCTTTCTACTAAAATATGCTGTGCCTTATTTCAACAACGCTGATTGAACCAAACATTGGTCATAATATATGTCCTTCATCATGTGATCGAATATGCGCACGCACACACACACGCGTGCCACACACACAACACGCGTGCACACACACACACACACCACACACACACACACCAACACACACACACACATGACACACACACACATACACACATCACTCACACAAATTCACACACACACACACCCACACACACACGGGACGGGATAGCTAGTGGTTAGAAACCATTGCCGCTCGCAATCTTAAACACCGGGTTTCGATTCCGTTCAATGGGACATTTTCCCCTGGAGTTAACATCAGTGCAGACTCCACTCTCCCCAAAAGTCCTTCTGATGAGACTATAAACCGAGGCCCCGTGTGCGAACGCACGCAGAACATCTTGCGCACACGTTAAATCCTGTTCCGCTTTTCGTAAGAAATTGTGTGCCGGTGGGAACAGATGACAGAATTTACAAAACTGCATACACATGGGAACTAGATGTAAAAAAGCACAAAGTGCTTATTCCACTGTCCTCGATATAAAATAAAAAAAATAAAAAAATACACACACTTATGCGCACGCACCGCGCGCGCACACACACACACACACACACACACACAACACACACACACCCTCACACACTCTCACCTCCCACAACCCAACCTTGTGATCTTACATGACTGATGATGCCGACCGTTTCGCTTTCCACGAACCTTAATTTGTTATGAAAAGTGATGAGTTTTGAATATTCATGGCGGTCTATTTCAGCTTTTATTGATGCTAGATTCGTATTTGAAGCGGTACTAATGGGAAGACATGAAAGTAGTGAACAGCTGTCTCGCTGTAGGAAGCAAGACAAAGTATAAATACTTCTGTCTTCACGTTGAGAAACAGCTCGACTTCCACGTCACTAGAGGCTTCAAGAATATCTTGGTGAGTATTACTGTTGGTCATATTTTTGGTATTGATATTGTTGTGGAACTCGTTCTGGGAACTCGTTCCAGTTTGTTTTGTTGCAGGACTGTTTCTGTTTTATTTAGTTTGTTGACGTTGTTGTTGATATTGTTGTAGTAGTTTTGTTTTGTTCTTTGCAGGTTACTGTTTCCCGCTATTAGTTGACGTCCGGTTTGTTCATATTGTTGTAGTAGTAGTGGTTGCTGTTGTTTGATATTGTGTTGTAGTATGTTGCTGTTGTTTGTATTGTTGTTGCTGATATGTTTGTTGTAGTAGTGGCTGTTGTTGGTGTAATTGTTGAACTGTTGATTGGTGCAGAAGTTAAATGTGTTTTTTTGTTCTTTCTTTTTTTGTCTTTTAAAAAAATTCTCTTAATTCTTTCTTTCTTTCATTCTTTTCTTTCTTTCTTTCTTCTTTCATTTCTTTCTTTTCTTTCTTTCTTTCTGTCTTTCTTTCTTTTCTTTCTTTTCTGTCATTCTTTCTGTCTTCTTTCTTTTCTTTTCTTTTCTTTCTTTCTTTCTTTCTTTTCTTTTCTTTTCTTTCTTTTTTTGCTTTCGTTCTTTCTTTTCTTTTCTTTCTTTCCTTCTTTCTTTTCTTTCCCTTCTTTCATGCTTTCCTTCTTCTTTCTTCGTTCTCTCTCTCGCTTTCTTTCTCTCTTTTCCTTCTTAATTTTTTCATTTTTTTCGTGCTTGCTTTTAATCTTTATTTATATGCTTTTTTCTGACTCTTCTTCCTTCATTTCATTTTTCTCCTTTTTCTATCTCTTGTGTATTGTTCTTTCTTTCATTCTTTCATTCGTTTCTTCTCTCTTCTTTTTCTTTTCGTTCTTCTTTCTTTCATTTTCCTTTTTCTTTCTTTCTACATTTGCTTCGTCCTTCTTCCTTTCTTTTATTCTACAATGATTTTTTGTTGTTGCAATTTAGGATGCAAAATACACCCTTCTGTGCTAACATGGTTTTGGGGGGTAGGGGGGGTAGAGGAAGGGGGGGAGTGGGGTTGTGTTTTTTTGTCTGTCTGGGTACTGTACCTCTGTCCTCTCTATATCTCTAACGTGAATATCTGTCTCTGACTCGTTTCTCTCTCTCTCTCCCTCTGTCCTGTCTGTCTGTGTGTCTGTCTGTCTGTCTCTCTAAAGTTATGTGTATACAATAATGATGTATTTTACATTTAATAATAATAATAATAATGTATGGAATTTATATAGCGCTGAATCTTGTAAAGCAACAAATCAAAGCGCTCAGATTTCATTTCATACCACTTTAAGTCACGGCAGATTTCTCCGTGAAATTCGGGCTGCTCTCCCCGGGGAGAGCGGGAGAGCGCGTCGCCACAAGCGCTGCGCCACCCTTTTTTTTTTTTTTTCATGTCTGCAACTGTATTTCTTATGATATACATTTCGGATGATTTGATTTTTTCCCCTTTTTCTTGAACAAAGCTGTGTTCTTTGTTGTTTGGTTGAGAGATTTTTTGTTATTGATTTGTGTGTGTTTTTGGTCCAGAGGGCTGGTTGTAAAAAAAAAAGCATGCTTGCTTATGCCATAACCCTCTTTAAATAAAATTCATTTCAATTCAATTCTCTTCTCTCTCTGCTCTCCGCACTCTCACTCTCTCAGTCTCCTCTCTCTCTCTCTCTCTCTCTCTCTCTCTCTCAATCTCTCTGTTGTAATCTAAAATTAAAAGCTCTTAACTATGAGCCCTTCAGAGCAAGATTCCCAAAGCAGATCTGACGAGCAAGAAGAAAATTCACGTCTGCCTCGTAGTGCTGGAGGCGGTTGGTTAGTGTTTGTCAGTGCGTGTGTGTGTGTGGTGTGTGTGTGTTTTGTGAGTGTGTGTGTGGATGTGTGTGTGTGTGTTTCAGTGTGTGTTGTGTGAGGTGGTGTGTGTGTGTGTGTGTGTGTGTGTGTGTTGTGAGATTGGTGTGGGTGTGTGTGTGTGGTGTGTTAGTGTGTGTGTGGTGTCTGTGTGTGTGTGTGGAGTGTGTGTATGTGTGTGTGTGTGAGTGTGTGTGTGTGTGTCTGTGTGTGTGTGTGTGTGTTATGTTAGACTGTGTGTGTGTGGTGTGTGGTGGTCTGGTGTGGTGTGGTGTCTGTGTGTGTGTGTGTTGTCTTGTGGTGTGTGTGTAGTGTGTGTGGTTGTTGTCTGTGTGTGTGTATGTGTGTGATTGTGTGTGTTGTGGTGTCTGTGTGTGAGTGTGTGTGTGTGTGTGTGGGGGCCGTGAGTAAATGTGTGGTTTGCAGTGTGTGTGTGTTGTGTGTTGTTAAATCATGTGTGTGTCCAGTGTTGTGGTGTCATGTGTGTGTGTGTCAGTGTGTGTGTGTAGTTGTCAAGTGTGTGTGTTGTGTGTGTCAGTATGTGTGTGGTGTGGTGTGTGAGGTGTGGAATCTGTCATTGTGTCGTACTACATTCCTCCTACCTGAGTGAATATGTGTGTGTGTTGTTGTGTGTGTTGTTGTGATGTGTGTGATGCAAGGAGCGGACGCTCGATCTCTTTTGGTTATATTTGTTTAGTATTGATGTTGCTGTTATCTTTTGTTGTTATGGTATGTTGCGGTTGTTTAGTTTGTTGTGTGATATTCTTCTTCTCCTCGTCCCCCTCATTTTACATCTATCTATCTACCTCTCTCTCTCTCTATCTATCTACCATCGATCTATTTATCTATCTATCTATCAGCTTCTATATCTTCGCTATCTCACTCTATATCTCTATTAAAATATAGTCTCATCTCTCAATCTATGTATCTATCCTCTAATCTTATCTCTCTAACTATCTATCTCTATCTACTACCATCCATCCTCTATAATCCATTAATTGTTTGCTTATCTATTAATCCTCAATCCCTCCACCATCCATCATCTACCTCTCTATCCATCCATTAATCCATCCATCCATCCTCCATCCTTCATCCATCCATCTACCACTTTATCTCACCAAACCACCCCATCCATCCATCCATTGATCCCATCCATACCATCCATCCATCCATAAATCCATCCATCTACCTCACTACCATCCATCCCTCCATCCATCCATACAGTCCGCCTCTCCTCACTGCCGTCTACGTTTGTCTAAAAATGGATCTTTCTTTTTTATCTGCTAACTTGATGATAACGAGAACTTGTGATGGCAATAAAAGTATAGGTGAGGTGATGATAACGGAGAGGAAGACAATGATGACGACAATGTATAACGAACGACGACATAATAACGAGAACATCAACAACAATGACAGCAAATCAAACGACAACAAAGATGAATTATCATGACAACAAAACAAAACCAGAAACAACAGGGTCAAACGTCCGTCACAAAATAAGAGCCACACCAGCTCACGCCTTTGAGAATGACATCATCACCCCTTTGTACGTCATCATGACATATTCTTTTCCCTTCTTTTCCAACCCAGCCCAGGCCGCCAAGAGACCATGTCGAGCGTTCAGAATGGGTGAGAACACTCGTCACTTTTGGAGGGAACCGCGGAATTTCCGTTTCCCTTGCAATTACAATGCCATCCGCGACAACCGCTGCGGCAACATCAGGATCACCCTCACCCCAGGCAACATGCTGGAGAATGCCGGCAACAAGTTTGTACGTCATCAAGACCATGTTCGTGTCGGTGCTGCGACTCATGACGGTGAATATGGGAAGGCGAACCGACCTCAAGATCGCTCGAAGGTGACAGGCGGGGGGGTGGACCACTGGGCCATTTTTTATGTTTTTTTTCTTTTGTTGGCTGGCTGGTTTGTTGGTTGGTTGGTTGGTTGGCTGGTTGGTTGGGTGGGTGGTGGGGTCGTGTAGGAGATGAGGGTGGCAGGGAAGGGGTTCTGTTTGGGGATTTTGTTCAATTTTGCAAGTCATGTGTGTGTCCAGGTCAGAGGAGTCTCTGTTACTGCTCACTGTAACCATGTAACCCCTACAACTCTGTCGCATGTGGGGATGAAACCCCAATAGATAAAAACCAAAACATATGGAGACTTGAGATGAGATTGGCGCCACAGGAATTATCCTAAGCCCACAGAAACATGAAATACAAATGCAAAGCCTATATATACCGATCGGTCCGAGGCCCGGGTTACCAACGACCGCGCTTTTCCTTGATCAACACCAGGGTGGAAGTGACAAGTCAGCTACTTGGTGTTAAAACATTACTTAACTCCCTAGAGAGCAGATCACCAATGGGTACATGGAACGTCCGTACACTCTACCAGTGCGGAAAAACAAAGAACTAGAGTATGAGCTTAGCCGCTATAAATGGGACATTATTGGACAAGGAGAAGTGAGATGGACAGGATTTGTGAGACATTGACTGAAGAAGGCAACAATATCTGTACAGTGGCCAATAGAAACAACACCATCATGGAGTGCATTTATAGTCAGGAAGGAAGTAGTGGGGTGCATTATCAAGCTGTACACCGGCATCCAGCAGGATTGTCAGCATCCAGGGTGTTGGCCACCCAAGAACATCCACTCGATCATACAAATCAAAGCACCATCATCTGACATGCAGAGGAAGAAGTAAAGAATTTTACGAAACTTGAAGAGACCATTATGAAAATAACCCAAGAAGAACATCATCATAATCCAAGGGGATTTTTAACGCCAAAGTAGTCCTGACTCTTACAACCAATGGCCGGAACAGTTGGGTCAATTTTGGAACGGAGAGACAACAACAGTGGACTACGTCTGCTGGAGTTTTGCCTGCGACCCACAGACTTTACCAATGCCAATACCCTCTATCCCCACAAGCATTCAAGGAGACAACCTGGCAATGCTCCAAACGGCAAGATCCATTAACCAAATAGATTATATCTTACACCACGGCGCTTCAAAATCCAGCATCAAACATAGCCATAACAAGACCTCACCCTGGAGCTGACATGGGCAGCGACCACGACCTTGCGCTGCCTGATATTCAAAATGAAGCTGAAGAAACACAAACAGCCTGCAAACCAACGTATCAAATTTGACGTGGACAAACTGAAAGATCCAGATGTCGACGAGATCTTTCAAGCTAAGCTTGGCGGACGCTTTGCGGCATTAACCCTCCTGGACAATGACATCAATGACCTCATCAACAACTTTAATGAGGCAGTCCGAGAAACAGCAGAGGAGGTACTCGGTCGTCAGAGGAATAAACACCAGCCATGGACTACCAATGACATCTTGGACCTCTGCGATACAAGAAGAGCACTGAAACCAACCAGGTCTTCCAACCCTAAAGAATACCGGGAGGCCAACAATCTTGTGAAGAAGTCAATGTTAAAGGCCAGAGAGAAGTGGATCAGTGATCAATGTGATGAGATCGAAAAGAGCATGAAAGTGGGCAACAGTAAAAAGGCATACGACACCCTGAAGAAACTCACAAAACCACTTCAAACCAAATCATCAGTCATTGGAGACAGCTCCGGAAACCTCCTCACAGAAAGCTCAGCTGCATTGAACAGGTGGTCTGAGTATTGTCAAGAACTGTACAACTACCCAATACAACCTGACAAGAGCATAATAGAAGAGAAAGCAGCAACATCAAGAGCACCCTCACCATTACCTATACTGAGGGAAGAGGTGGAAAAAGCCATCCGCAGCTTACCAGTAGGAAAGTCCCCAGGAGCAGACAACATACCAGCAGAGCTGCTCAAGCATGGTGGCGAAACAGTCATCACACATGTTACAGCTATCTGTCAGAAGATTTGGGAGACGAAACAGTGGCCAACAGAATGGACACAATCACTCATCATACCCCTGCCCAAGAAGGGGAATTTACGCCAATGCCAAAACTATAGAACAATCAGCCTCATCAGCCACGCCAGCAAGATCATGCTCAAAGTTATTTTGAATCGACTCAAGAAGGAGGCAGAAGAACACCTTGCAGAGGAACAAGCTGGGTTCAGGGCAGGCCCGGAGCACAACGAACAGAACGGGAACATCCTGATGGAAAAACATCTTCAACATCAGAGAGACCTGTTCCCCAACTTCATCGACTTCAAGAAGGCTTTCCGGGGGGATG
>JAQIHA010000516.1:5000-13928 GCA_028751875.1 Rapana venosa | reverse complement strand
GGGGAGAGGGGGAGAGAAAAGAGAGAGGAGAGGGAGAGAGAAGAGAGAGAAAAGGGAGAGAGAGAGAGAGAGGGAAGAGAGAGAGGGGGAAAAGAGAGAGGGGAGGGGGGGGGGGAGAGAGAGAGAGTGGGAGAGAGATAGAGAGGGAGAGAGAGAGAGAGAGAGAGAGAGAGAGAGAGAGAGAGAGAGCGCCAGAAGAAGAGAGTGAGAGAGAGTGGACAGACAGCGACAGAAGGCAGACAGAAGCAGGACATACAGACAGATAGACAGAGAGACAGAGAAAAGAGAGAGGAGGGGGGCGGAGAGAGCGATGTGAGTGTGAGAGACAGACAGACAGAGACAGACACCAACAGACAGACAGACAAAAGTGGGGGGGGGGGGGGGGGGGGGAGGGGGAAAGAGAAAAAAAAGGAGGAGAGAGAGAGAGAGAGACGCTTTGACGCTTTGACGTTTTGGGCCCAAATTTATTGTCATTGCCCAAAGAGGCCTATTGACAAGGGGGGTTATACACGACTTTCTTTTGTAAATACAAATAAATACAAGAAAAATCCCCATGATGCTTTTAAAACGTAACAAAAACCAAAAAACCCAAAAATGGCTCTTATGAACGGAAAACGACTTTAAGCTGTGACGTAAACTCAGTTTCAAAATGAACAAAAGTAATAACAAGGATGAACAATAAGAACCAATAAGCAATAACTAAAATAATGAAAAGAACATTCTAAATGTTATATTAGCCCACCCTTGACATTGTATGTGAATTTTCAAAAAATATTCTTGCTGGAGACTACAGCGTAATTATAAATGTTTTTTTTATGTGTTTCACAAAATGCTGGAGTTTACATAAATAAATGTTACTTTAGTTTATCACAAATGTTAAGCTAATTGGAACTTAGCTGTAATTGTCTTAATTTCAGTGCTTCAGCAATAAACTTTGCAACCGATTTGATCACAATATCATCATCGGACGATAAGATAGAAAAAAATATCTTGCCTTCGGAAAGCTTTAGATTGAGAACCCCACAGTTTTCACGTATGGAAACATTGATTGACAATGAAACAGGAAATGCACTTCATCATCAAGAATATGACCACACATAGGGCATGGGACTGTGTGGACGTCTCAGGTTGAAACCATCTTTTGTTTGATTGAAGCCGAGTGCTCTTAGTCGAAATCTTGCATAAATTTGTCGATGCCATTTGTCAGTGACTATTCGAAGATATTTTTTAGCTTGAAAAGCACACTTTAACGAAAAAAAACCAGCAGTATTTATCTTTACTTTCCATGTCCGAGTGCAATTTTGTTTAAATGAACAAATGAGTCTGTCTTTCAATTCAGAAATAAACCCATTGCTCGCTACCCACTTCCTGAGACAACCACACGATTCCAAAACCATGTTCTGATAAAAACTTTTTAATTGATATGCCCAATTCTTCTACCCCGCTCCATTTGTATAACCTCATGTCATAGGACTGCCTACATTAACGTGACTTGGAAGTTTCAGTAGTTTTAGCCAAGTATTTCAATACACTTATAGACGTTCTGATGTTTTACAGGCTATTTTTCCGTTTCTCCATAAAGTACCAGTATTTGGAGAACTGGATTGGGACATTTAAGAAACGTTTGATAGGCATAAGTTATGTCTTTTTCCTTGTGGTTCCAGTAAGTCCATATTTTCGATGCATATGTAAGTAAGGTTTATTTGAACATCAAACAATTTCCAAAATAAATCGAACAATTCCTGAAATTAGCGCTTTCGTAACGTTTTTAGATTACGATTGACACATTTTTTCCCTTACCTGCCAACATTCACGCCATGCAACATTTCAACCTTAGCTTCGTTGAAAATGTCTCATCCCTAGGTACTGATAAGAATTCAGGACTTTCACTTCAGCATTCTCATAAAACCATTTTTCACGCCTGATAAATGTCCAGCCATTCTACACCTCTTGCTGTTTCGTTTTTTCCATAATTGAAGTAAATTAGGCCGATCGCCTCTTCCTTTAATATATCTAGTGGTTTGTAAACTTGTACCGATCAGACAGTGAAATCATATCATCGGCAAAATCAGTGAGTAACAGACCTCCATTGCTCTGAGATAAATGGATACCATGTTTTCCTTTTTTTTGTTAACTTCAACGGCTAACTTCGTTTACATAAAAGAAACTCATTGTGGACTTATATACAGGTGCTTCATCCTTTTGGACATTCGAAATATTGAATAATCATATCCTGGCGTTCACGAGCGAGAGAGGTGGAGGGGTGCGAGCGAGGGAGGGGTAGCGAGGAAGAGAGGGTGGGAGAGAGAAGCGGGAGGCGACTTCTGACGCGAGAGAGAGAGAGAGAGCGATAGGAGAGGGGGGGAGATAGAGAGAGAGAGAGAGAGAGATGAGATAGACAGACCGTCCGAGACTTCAAGGCAGATAGAAGAGAGCAGGAGAGGAGAGGGTGATGGGGGCGAGTTGAGAGGGAGAGTGGAGAGGGCAGAGAGAGACAGACAGAACAGAGGACAACAGAAGACAGACAGGAAGCGGGGGGGAAGGGCGGGGAGAGTGAAAGAAGAGAGTGAGAGAGAGAGAGAGACGAGAAGAATGAGAGAGAGAGAGAGATGAGAGAGGAGTAGGAGAGAGAGAGAGCGAGTGGTACTTTTGAACCTTACAATCTTTTATTGCGGAAAAACTAAATAAGAAACACATAATGACTATTTTTAAATCCAGCTCAGTCCAAAAAAAAACTCACAACACTAAAACACAAAAATTAACACAAAGCACCAAGCAAAATATTGCAACCAAAAATAGAGAGAGCGAGATGAGGGACGAGCGAGAGAGCGAGAGAGGAGCGATGAGACTTGAGCGAGAGAGCGGGAGAGAGAGACAGACAGAGGGGAGAGCGAGAGAGGAGAGACAGAGCAGAGAGCGAGAGGACAAGAGAAGCGAGAGCGAGAGAGGAGAGACGACAAGATGACAGAAGACAGAGACAGAGAGCGCGCCACATGAGGAGAGACAAGCGAGAGAGAGGAGGGGTGGAGGGAGAGGGAGACTGGGGGAGGAGCTGTGGGAGCAGGGAGCGGTTGGGGGTGGGAGTGGTCGGGGGCAGGGTGGGCAGATTAAGGCAAAACGTTCTAGCGAAGAGAGATTACCTGTGTTGCCTGTTTATTGACTTTCGTTATCTTCGTCTTCATCAATGTAATCTTCTGATCTTCTTCTGCTCTAACTTAGCTGTCATAATAAACATCTGACCAGTACTATCTCATATCATCATTTTGAGTGATTGCATTGCGCTGTCCCGGAGCACTGTGTGTAGTTCTGTGTTTTGAATGGTGGTGTGTGTGTTTTTTCTAGTATCTTTCCCCCCCCCCCCCCCCCCACAGACATTTTAATCTTCTAGTTCGAGTTTTCACATGGAAAGTTATTTGGTCAGAATTTTTCTTTGTTATATTCCTATTTGAGATATTTGCTGTAACATTTTCCTCTTTGTTTTGGAATAGTTCACAATTCGATTGGATTATGAATTGTGTTTACTGACTTGTGCTGGTCTTACGTGACCATTTTAATGACTACTGCGTTCAACAAATTGCACGTGATTCCTCGACCTGAACCACCCCATCAATCAAGTCTAGTGGGTGTTTCTTTGCTCCCATGGCAGTGAGAGCCGCAGACATTAGAGTCTGCTCGCCCTGAGGATTGTCAAAAACAGTACCCCCGTTGCTCCTGATATTACAAGCGTATAAAATTATGGGAATTCATCGCGGCAAAACCAGTGGGGAAACGGAGGCCCGAGTCATCGCCAGTGGTGGAGTTCCTCTCCGTGTTCCCCCCTCACTCTGTCGTTACTTCTGTTAACCCTGACAAGTTCTTCACCATGCTAGCAGTCACCGCCCCTTCAGCTTTGATTGCTCTGTTGTTAGTAACTCTGATAATGTTTTCTTGTTCTGATGATTATGATGTATATCATGATGAGGTTTCAAACGCGCATCCTTAGCGCAGTTCTTTACCATCTTCTACTCCTGATTCTAACCATCAAACTCTTGTCTGTTCTTCCGCTAGCGCATTCCACCTCGCCTTGTCCTTACCTTGCTGTTGTCCCTCACCACTTTCATCTTCAACCTCTCCACTCCTTCAATTCTTAAGTTTGTTTGTTTCAATGTGCAGTTGTCTGCTCAACTGGAAAAAGTGATACATATCTGATTTCATCTCTGAAACAAAAAACATTGACTTACCTCCTCACCGAAAATAGGCTTAAACATGGGCCATGAGCCCACAATAAAACCCCTGAACTCTCTGGATATTAAAACCATTTTCTTTCCCGACTCTCTCGAGGAGGTGGGGAATTGCCATCATTTCTCAATGGTCATCTTAGAACCTTTCTTTCTTTCAGTCACAACCTTCAATTCTCACATGAATCTTTTGAAGTTTGCTCGAACCCGAAATCCAATTAACTACTGGCCATCTATTTATATCTGCTGCCTTCGTACCGTCCCACTCAGCCGTAAAAAACAACAACATCTTCTCTTGTTCGACCAAGAATTCCAGTCACCCTCGAACTCCAGCTTCTCATTACACTTCTAATTCTTGGGACTTCAACTTCATTTCGACTCAACAGTCTTTCCAGTGTTAAACCGTCTTTCTTTTCTCTGTCAACCATTCTCTTCTAAGTGGTAAGAAGCAACGCACAGATTGGTAATATTATAGACTGGCTGTTACTATGCTTCATTAATCTTGTCACATTGTTTCTGTCACCGAGAATGACCTTCTGATCATACGATTCTTTTCCATCTAACTCCCACCACCTGTCAGAAAGCAGAAATATGTTTACTCGTGCAATATTAAGGCCTTAGCCTTCTTAACTTCTCTTCCCAAGCTGTTCCGAACGTTTTTCACAAATCTGACCACTGACCTCTCTGATCACTATAATACTTTCTCGCCAATGCTGATGAGCAGTGCACTCATACTGATCATTCTCCTGACGACTGTGCGCTCCTGTTATACACGACATTTGCTAGGACGCGAAAGCGGCAAACTGACGGAGTGGCGGAAGTCAAAACCGAAATCATCAACAGCTTTTCCCGAAAAAAAAAAACACGTCAATCTCTTTAATCCAGTTCGCCAAAGACACGACTCTATCTTCCAAATTCTTGTGCTGACATCATAAAATCTCTTTTTTCCTCCCTTCTAATCCTCCTTGGAATCTGCAAAAAACACATCTTGCTAACACCACAAGCTGTTGAACTTCATCCTATTTTTCTGCCTTTCTTTTCAGACAAAGTTTGAAACATCCGCTCCAGGAATGATCAACACTCATTCCCGCTGCGCCTTAGACCCAGTTCACGGGCACTCCTCTCTTTTCCTTCCAGTCCCACAGTGAAAAGAACATCATGACAATTCTGAGGAAATGACTATCAAATCATGCGACTTGATCATACTGCTCGTTTTTCACAATGCCTTCCACAAAATTGTGCCTATTATCCCTCAACTAGTAAAGATATCTCTTCAGTCAGAAATTTTCTTCAGCTTTAATACAGCAATAGTCACTACCTCTTACTGAAAAAGCAGACCTCGATCAACATCTGGAACGAATTATAGGTGTCCCTCAAACTTACCCTTGTTCTCAAAGTACCTAGAAAGTTGTTCTAACAGTACACGTCACCTTCATTACAATGATCTTCTTCCCCCTTTTCAGTCTGATCATCGCCTAACACAGCGAAACCACCTAGTCCATAGTTTAGATACACTTTACTTGCTTTGTGCAGGACACACTTCTCCCTCTACTCTTCTTGTACTTATTGAGCCATTGATACCATTAGATCATAGAAATTCTTCTTTTTCTCGCCTCCAAAATACGTTTGGTATAAATGGCACAGCCTCACTGTTTTACTTCATACTAACAGACCGGGTTCCAGCCGTTCTGTAATCAAAATTCAATCACAAACTGGGTCAAATGGAATGGGGAGTCCGCATGGATCCAGTCCAGGCCTGTCTCTTTACTCCTCTACACGGCTCATCTCCACATATAATAAACAACCACCTATTGGATCCTCCATTTCTATGCCGATGATACTCAGATTCCGTGCAGCGATACTGTTGAAAACTTGTGCCCTTACTGCAAATATGTTCCTACTGCTGCAAGAAATCAAAAACAGGATGACTAGAAAAGTTACAACTTAATGTGATAAACCGACGACATGTCATAGGGGAACCCAAAATTCTTATCTCAAAAACTTCATTAGAAATTCCGGCAATACGTCAGTTCCTTTGTCCACTCTGTGAAGTATTTAGGAGTAGTTCTGTGACAACAATTCTATGCAAACACTTATACCCAGACATGCAGTCTTGCTACTATCCAATTAAGACGCCTAGCGCGTTCGCACAGTCATTGTCCCTGATGCCACTTCTACAGCTTGTCACATCTTATTCATGTACGTTTAGATACTGGTAATTCTCTTTTGGCTGGCTACCGCATCATCTAATCCACTCTCTTCAAGCATACAAAACTTGAGCTCGACTGGTCCTAAGACAAGAAACATTGAACACATCATCTCTTCTGCGCTCTCTTACTGGTTGTGTCTCAAAGGCACTGGAGTATATCTCAATCCTCTGTTTCAAATGTTTCCACAAAATCTGCACCCCTCTTCTCTCTGAATGTCTTCACATGTACACTCCATCTCGTTACTTCGTTCAGCCGATATACTTTGTGTTTCGCAACACCAGATTCAACAAAACCATGTTGGCCGTCCGCTCCTTTCTGTTTATGGTCCATCACTGGAATGACCTTCTTTTCACTTGTCCAAAGCCCTTCACTTGGATTCCTTTCACAATCGCCCTCAAAAACACTTATTTTACCTGAGACTTTCCCCCCGATATTGTCCCAATTTTCGCATATTTTACCTTCTAGTGTGTTCTGTGTGGGTGTGTGTGTGGGTGTGTGTTGTGTGTGTGTGTGTGTGTGTGTGTGTTGTGTGTGTGTGTGACGCGTGCGTCGTGCTGTGGTTAGTGCGCGCGCATGGATTTGAAATCTGTTGATGGAGAGTTGCATGCCTGTAAATGATTGAGTGCAAGCTCGCTTCGATTTGTATGTTTTTACAAGTTTCAGACGTATATAAATTCCATGATCTATTATTATTATTATTTATCATCATCATCATCATCATCCTCATTTTATTCTTATTCGTCTTCACTATCATCTTCTTCTTCTTCTTCTTCATCATCATCATTTTCTTTTTTTTTTTTTTTCTTCTTCTTTTCTTTTCTTCTTCTTTGCATTCTTCTTCTTTTCTTTGCTGCTTACTTCTTCTTCTTTGCATTTTTCTTCTTCTTTCTTTGCATCTTTTCTTCTTTTGCATTTCTTCTTCTTCTTCTTCTTCTTCTTTGCTTTCTCTTCATTCTTCTTTCTTCTTACCTTCTTCTATATCAACCATCTTCTCATCACCACCACCATCCCTCCAGCTATATCATTTTTCATCGTCATGATCCGCATCATCACATATCACCACATCATTATCATATCCATACACTTTCTTCACTCTCATAATCATCATTATCATACCATATCATCATCATCTCATCACCAATCTTTGTCATCATCATTCATCACCTTCATCGTCGTCGTCATCCATTAACTATCTTCACTCCACCACCAACCTCCTAATGCAGATCCAAATCTATCACAATTGTCGTTTACAGCCATGACCCACAGCTAAGATTCTGTCTCCAGGGTTGAAACACAACTACACCAAATAAACAAACCCGAAGTCGGACATTAGTACAGTTTTCACTGGAGGGCAAAAAACGGTCGCTACGCAATCTTACATATTTTGATGAACCTCATGATGAGGAACGGGAGTAAACCCCAAAGCAAACAAGAAAGAGAGAATGAGAGAGAGAAGAGAGGAGAGAGAGGTGAGAGATGGAGAGAGAGAGGAGAGCTGACGAGAGAGAGAGAGAGAGAGAGAGGAGAAAAGGGGGGGGTGCGACGAGGCGAGGGCGGGAGGGGGGAGAGCGGGAGCGAGGAGAAAAGGGCGCGAGAGAGAGGGGGGAGGGGAGGAGGGAGAGCGTGAGTGAGAGAGAGAGGCGGGTTAGAGAGAGAGAGAGATGGAGGGAGAGAGCGAAAGAGGACGTGAGGAGGGGTAGGGAGTACGAGAGAGAGAGGGAGGGAGAGAGAGAAAGGGGAGCGAGCGCGAGCGGAGGGGTAGGGAGGAGGAGAGAGGGTGGAGTGAGTGAGAGAGAGAAGGAGGGGGGTAGAGAGGAGAGAGAGGGAGGGATAGATGACGAGGAGAGAGGCAAAGAGGAGAGAGAGAGAGGAGGAGAAGTAGAGTGAGAGAGGGGAGGAGGGTGGAGAGGAGAGAGAGAGGGCGAGAGAGAGGAGAGGGAGCGAGAGAGAGGGAGCGACAAAGAGAAGAGAGAGAGAGGAGGGGTAGAGAGGAGAGAGAGGGAGTGAGGGGGGAGAGAGAGAGAGAGCTAAAAGAGGAGAGAGGGAGGCGGGGGGGGGGGGGGGTGTGTTACAGAACCACCAGACAAAAAGCACAGAACCTACAGAGGAAAAAACGAAAGTACGAAAAACAAAACACACAAACACAACACAACACAACACACAACACACGCAAAAAGTTTCACGAAAGTATAGAAGCATGCTGTGTGTTCTTCTTTCTTCTTACCGACAAGGAGGATGCCTTTACCTTGTGCCCTAAACTCTTTTCCCATGATTGTTTGTTTGTTTGTTTGTTTGTTTACCTAAATCTAGTTCCTTTCTCTCACCCCCTCCCACCCCCACACCTTCATGCCCCATGACTTCGCATAACCAACCCCCACCCACCCACAAACAAAAAAAAAACAAAAAACACAAATAAATGATGACATATTTCGTGTTCACAATCGCTCGTTGCAGTTGTTCACCATTTCATCTCTTAAGAGTCCAGTTTATTTCAGACCTCC
>JAQIHA010000515.1:0-13936 GCA_028751875.1 Rapana venosa | reverse complement strand
TTTTAAAAAAGATTCTGCATATAAAAGAGAGCGGCTACTTTAAATCCTACAAGAGCTTTGATCTGATGTCAAAGGGAAAAAAAAACTGGGGCAAAAAAATACGTATTTTTTGGGGTAACTGGGTTTTGGGATTTGTTGGCTCAATAAAGAGTGGGAAAAATTTTTGAATTTTTATTAACGCTTAGGCAAAGATTGATTGACTGCCGATGGCAGCAATGGGTAAATATAAAAACAGTAAAGTTTTCAAATGTAAAAACAATTGAAGTTCGCATGATGTCAAACTGTTTTTAAAACTTGAATGGATAACTTTGAAAAAAAAATGTCTAATTTTTAGCGGTGTACAAAATTAAATGTTCAAAAAATTAATAAGAGAAAGAATTGCGACGTCAGGCGTTTGCCCATTTGAAGCACCCCGGGGAGGTTAAAAATCATTTTTTGTGCTGTCCGTATTTGGGATGTTGGGAGACTACATCCCGTTAATATAGTAGACGCCTAATTTTTTTAGACCTGTTACCCTGGCATCAAGTCACCTGAGGTTTGCGCAGTCCTTATATTTGTGTAAACCCTTCCCAAAAGGGATAATTTTAACCTAAGTTATTTTTTGTAGTGACTTTTGTTATACAGAAACATTTTGGGTCTTGGTGTGTGTGTGCGGTGTGTGCGCGCGCGCGTGCGCGCGCGCGGGGGGGGTGTGGGGTGTGGTGTGTGTGTGTGTGTGTGTTTCGTATGTTTTAAAAACCAAATATAAGCGTTTGGGAACCCCCCTTCATTTTGGGGCCAATCCCCTTTTTGTGAAAAAAATGTTCGGTCGAGTTCGGTTTTCTCTCTCCTCTCTTCTCCTCTTTCTCTTTACTCCTCCTCTCTCTCTTTCCCCTTCTTTCTCTTCTCCCCTCCCTCCTTAGAGGAACCCTCCCCTCCCAACCCCCCAACCCCACAAAAAAACCTGATACAAAGGTTCATTTTTTTTTGAATTTTTTGAAGTCGGAATGTGGTTACCTTAATGGGGGTAAAAAACGTCCCTACCCAAAATTCCCCGTTGGTGAACCTGGAGCTCTAGTTGAGGAACGGAATTAAAACAAATCCCCCAAACCAAAACAAATTAACCCCCAACCTCCCAAATTAAGGCTTTGAGACTGTTAATTTTCCAGTGACTTGCTTGGTGTCACATCCAGAAGAGAACATTGTTTGAAGTTAAATGTGTCAAAATAAATATCACGCAGTTCGGTTCAGCATTGTTTATGACTCACCTGACATTTTGGATTAAGTTTTTGTGTTCACGACTTTGTGTGATCGATTAAAGCTCCGAGCTTTAATCATATAGTAAGACTAGTTGTTCGTTGTTTGTTGTTGGTGTTGTTGTTATGGCTCAACTCCGTGTTTGCCCGCCATGAAGGTAGCCCCTATTCCGACTTCGGGAATGTATTGTTCTAAAAAACGACGCAGTGGGCCTGCGTTTTGATTTGTTTTTTTTCATATTAGTCATCCGTCTTCATGTACTCTTCCTTCAATGGTGGAGACAGGGATTGAAAGTGTGCGCAAAGATGTTGTGCTGTGCTGTTGCACACTGGGCATCGGGGTTATAGTCTCATCGGAATGGACTTCAGGGATGAACAAATTGTAATAATGATGTTAACCGTCCAGTGGGGGAACATTGTCCATTAAAGTGGGGGTCTCGGTGATGCTCCGAACCCGGGCGTCAATTCGGCGCAAAAATCAAAAAGCTTTATCCACTAGGCTGTACTCGCCTCCCCCCTGTGAGATTAAACTACCGGATTTGTACATGTGTGTGGAATGCATGTGAATCGATGGTCCTGTGAGAGTCGGGTGTTATATTTATTTAATTTTTAAAATAATATTTTATTGATCTAATGTCTTTAATTAATTTATAATCGAGGTTAATGGAATAATTCGCTCTTGAGTTTAATATATGCGCATGTACCAGTGTGTAGCGTTTTTGAAATGGTGTTTGTCATCTGTTCCCTAAGCACACAATGGAGCCTACCTGTTTGGAAAAGCTGATAGGATTAACGTGTGCGCAAAGAAAGATCTGCGTTACGGTTCGCTACACGGGGCCTCGCCGGTTTATGTCTAACGAGAGGACTTTTGGAGTGATAGTGGAGTCTGCATATGTTAGTTTACTCCAGGGGCAAAATATGCCCCTTGAACGTGGTTTCAGCACGGGTCTCGTCCGATTGTGACGCGCATATTCTAACACTCAGGTTACTCGACCCCAGAGGTAACACGCTTGCTAGGAAAAGTCGTGAAGTTGTGCTGGTTCCATATCACGTTTAACCAAAACTTTCCCCCACCTCCTCCGATCCCTCTACCACTTAGACCTTGAGTGGCCGGTTTGAGGGTCAGTCTCTGGATGAGATCGAAAACCTGCATTCTCCCATTTGTACATTAGTATATATGAACGTGATTAAAAAGAAACCATTAGCAAAGAGAGTTTTGTGCCCGGCATACAATCGGTTACCCCAAAAAAAAGCTTACTTTTCATAGGGATTAAAGTTAATGTACTTGCATTCGGGACTCAAAAATTAGTGGCCGTTGTATTTGTGGCGAACACACTCTCCATGGAGAAAAGGTAACGGTGTCCCATAAACCTATACCGGTTCGTAGGGGAGCGAGCTGGTCAGAGACGCTACTATCTAAGGGGCCAGCTATTGAGGGCTGGGCGCTCCACAAAACAGAGACCAAAGAAGAAATTCACCCCACAGCGAAATCTTGCCCGTGAGACTGAAGTGTATCCAGCTGCATTTAGAAATCTTGCAACGGATCTACCCCACGAAACTTGTATTCCCCTACAATAAAGGGTCACAACCATCTTCCTACGTACAACGCGACAACAGATTGTCCAAGCCCGTTGCGATGGTATATACCATTTTTTTTAAGACACATTTATTAATTTTGTCCTGTCTATGTTTAGAACATTGGTCTTAAATAAGGTTATATTCATTAACAGATCCGCATGCAAAACGGCTCGCATGTAAGCAGGACCTAATCAGCATAGCAGCTACAAAGATAGTAACTTACGTTGTGCTTATGCGTGTTAGGACCCTTTTCCATTACAGAGTTTTTAGCAAACAAAAAGAGAATGTGTGTATATAAGAATTATAGTAGCACCTCCAACATGTTCTTCATGATAGTCCAGCGGGGGGATGGTGAGGGAAGGTGTGTCGACGACGGTTGTGTTGGGTTGTGATGTTATATTCGAGATCGAAGGACCCTTAGAGCGGAGCCTAGCCTATCCTCCTTAGGTTTCTGTTAAGCGTTTAGCGGATACATGATGTTTTTTTCCCACGACTGGAAGGATGCTTAGGTTGTCGCCAGAAAGCGTTCCCCAGAGGGTGGGTAACACTTGTACATGGAGTTGATGTTCGGAAACATAGGAGTAAAGTGTATTCCAAGGGACACAACACCGGCGCCGAGCGGGAATCGACCCTGGCGACCTCTGGATCTCGATAGTCGAACGCCTACAACCCTCGCCCACGGTGCCTCGCATTATGTGTTTTTTTTGGGTTGTGTGGGGACGAAGATGTTCTTCCCAGGTGGACTGGTCATTCAGTCTTGGCAGCATCACTGTCAATGTAATGCGATGACCCACTCTTTGAACGTGTTTCTGACAATTCTTACACCGGTCTGTTGTCTCCTGCGATCTTCTCCTGTGGGTATCCCTGAGGGACATTGCGAGGACTAAAGAAGAAGAAGTAAGATGATGATAGAAGAGAAGACGACGAAGAAGAAGAGAAAAAGATGGAGAAGAAGGAGGACGAGATGAAGAAGAGAAGAAAAAGATGACGGAGAAGAGAAGCGGTCGAAGAAGAAGAAGACGAGAGAAGCGGAGAGACGACGAAGAAGAGGCGACGAAGATGATGAATGAAGACGGGAAGAGAGAAGGTGATAGTAAGAAGAAGAGGAAGAAGAAGAGATGGAAGACGAAAGTAAAAGTGGAGAAGAAAAAGTTGGGAAACTACTTGAACATATTTGGCGATTATGCAGTCAATTGTTTCTGTCACCACCACTACACCGCCTTTCCGAACTCGCCTAAAATATACATCCTTCAAAGTGCTAGCCATAAACCATAATTCCTCACCCCTGACCTTCCCTCTAAAACAATCTAAACACCCCCCCCCAACCCATACCAAAACAATAAGCATACCCCGCCCCCTCCAAGGAAAAAATACAATTACCAACAAACGTTAAAAAACCACACCACCACAACCACCAAACGTCATAACTGATTGAAAAACCGCACCATCTTTAATGTCTGCTAGGCTCTAAATTTTCTTAATTCTCGCATCTCTATTTCTATATCACTATCTTTTGTATTTGTTGTTGTTGTAATAGTGTCACGTAATGCTCGCCTCTCTCCTCTCTCACTCTCTCGCTCGCACTCGCTCTGAAAATTCGTGAGCCCGCGCACTTTTCTCTAGTGCTCAAGTCAATTTTCACGGGGGAGTTTACACTTGGAAGCTAAATGTAGAGAAAGTAGAGTCCCCAAAGATGACGCATGCGCGGGAGCAGAGAAACATGACATAATGCTATATTTCGAGGGATAATGAATAAGCACTCAGGTGTGTTTTTTTTTAACATCAGTCCGCCGTAGGGATAAACTCAATTTTACTATCATTAAAGCAATCTTAAACTCTCACACTAAGTAGAAACAAGGAAAAAATAACCTTTTCGAAAACACAAAAACGAAAACAAAACATATTTAAAGCCAAACAAATTAAGAAAGAAAACCTCAACCCCCCCCCCCCTAAAAAAAATATATTTTTTTTTACAATACCCAACAACACCCTAAACCAACTTTAAAACCCAAACAAAACAAACTAAAATCAACGGAAAAAACAAATAAGAGTGACTCTCTCTCGCTCTCTTAAAAAACAACAAAAAAACCAACCCCCATAAAGAAGCGAGGAGAGAGTTTTATGTTGTTTACTTGCATCGCATTAGAGCCAAGTCATACACAAAAGCAAACTGGGATAGGGGCCTGGGTCTTAGGGCCCAAGTGTTGTATACATACCTCCTACCAACTGATAATAAAAGGGTCAACGTTTCGTTGACTTCCTTACGCGCTCATCTACTAAATGGAGTAACATAGGTGTGACTGCAGGGGGCCTAAGGATAAAAGCGGGGAGGGAAAGAGTGGAACACAGCAACCAGGCAAAAGAAGACTCAGTGGAAGACAGCAGCTTTGTTGTCACCTCTTTATACAGCCATCTACTGCTGTGTGGGTGAATGGTCTCTCTCTCTCTCTCTCTCCCCCCCTCCCTCTCTCTCTGCCTTCCTTGGCCTGTAGCCTAACCTGTCACTTCTCTCCTCCTTCCCTCTAGCCTCCCGAACCACCCCTCTATATATCCCTGCTACGCGAACTGCAAAGACAGGGCCACCACACTGCAAGCGTTTTGGCCGATTTGGCCCAAGGTGAAGGAGATTTTGTGTTTTCTTGTGCAGCTTCAGTGGTGATTATCTTGCTGTCCGCGCAACGAAACTAGACATTATATATCAAAATAAACTAGAAAGTATAAGCATTAAGATGCATTATTGCATTTTGCACAAAAATCATTTGGCTGCAAACTATTAGCAATTAAAGCCTCTGACTAGTCCCACTTTTAACAGCTGCACACTAAATTTTCGGAAATAAAACATTACAACTTAAAACAAAACTAAATCTTTATGATAGAAAAAGAAGGATATGCACCACAGTTTGTATACATATACATATTATAAACCACAGATGTCGGTGAGAGGAGATTTTTCATAATTAATCAGTCATGTGAAAACACAGTTTTTTGGTCTGCTTGCACCCAAGCAAGCTTCTTAAAGCTGTTCGTCAGATCTAAAATATAACAATCTCTAATACTAAAAAATTATCCATACTAACTCTTCCAATCTTATATTTATTCATAACAAAACCCCAAAAATATCATACATTTATATTTTTATGACTGCATTTGGTAGAATTTAGTTCGACAATTCAAACTTGTTTACAACAAGGAATGGCGGTTAGCTAACTTTTAGGACTGGCACATTGTGTACAACTTACGCCTTACAATCTACTACTACTTAATATGAGCTGTTTTATTGATCTAAATAAGAGTTTATTCCACATGTTCTTCAATCGCACAATTAATTATGATTTATTAAAGATTCCTTAAATAAAATTAAACTGCTTTTCTAGCAGTTAATATTTGAATACATACAGTACCTTATACCAATAGACGAAAATATTGATTTACAACAAAATAGAGAATTCTCATTGTGGTTGAAATGCATCGAGTCAGATCAATACTCAACAATCGTATCCATGAATATGAGCAAACAATATGACTTAATAATAGTTATTATTATTGATTTTCTTTGCTAGATCAGACAAGCTCACATTTAAGGAGATAAACTGGGGCCCTATTATTGAATGACTAAAAGAATTATTTAGACAACATTCAGAATATTGGAAAATAAACTTATTTAGATAATATACTGAATATAAAAATATAAATATATCCTAACATAATAATGACAGTTTACATAAGAGTTGAGAAAACTGAATATATATTGACCACAAGGCTAGTATGGTTTCGCTCTTTGATCTAAGTTATGTGTAGCTGTGTGTCTACTCGCCTACAATAGTAAAAAGTGTTCTTTATTTTCCACCTGACCTTTACAAACAAGGCAATTTTAGTTTCATTCAAACTGCTTTAACGATGTGTATTACTGTTCAATGGTAGCAGGCTACATTGAATCGTACTTGTGTTGACTGCAACGCGAAAACAGTATGTATCCAACTCCCCAATATGTTTTTTCTTTCTCAAAAACAACCTTAAAGTTTCCATAACTATGGTATCTGTCACGATCCCTTATGGTGCCAGTCCATTCTTGGGCAAATCAATATACAAGTCTCTGTTTAAAAACATGTAAAAACAGTTTTACGTCTCCTACTCCTTGGTTTAACCAAACAATATTGTATCCAGTTATGTATAGTATTTCCCTAATTTTTGAAACCCAGCATTGCTTATCATTTTTAATTTTGATAACATATCATAGGCTTTGTGGGTATCTCTCAGTATTCATCTGTAATAATCTAAACCAATATCTAATGCATGCAACATATGTCTTTAGGTATAATGGGAAAGAGAGAGAGAGAGAGATGAAGTCATTATTGCTATTGTATATTTCTGTTCTTGATTGATTGTATTAACCTTAATGTTTCTTTTCTTATAGCCTTGTCTACGATGATGTCAATTGGCTCAGTTTCTTATTACATGTAACAGTTGTTGCTCTCTCTCTCTCTCTCTCTCTCTGGGTCTGACGTGACAGGAGAGAACTGAACTGAAAGGTGTGCTGTTGTAAGCTGCTGCAAATTTTTGCATTTTAGCTTCAAAATGGATCGACAACGTGGTATGAGTGGAAGTCGGGGGGGGGGGTGAGGGGGGGGGGGGGGGGAGAGCGGCAGCGTTGTCTGCGAATGAGCCAGCTGACAATCAGTGTCAACGAAAAGGTGGACCCGTGCTACGTCGCGTATGTCCAAAGAAGTAGACAACACCAAGAAAGACAGGCAAGTCGCCAATGTGACAATGACAGTGTCTTGGAAGAGCCGGTCTTGTGTAACATTGACTCCCTGCTCGATGTGGAAACAGAAGGAAAACAAACCAGTGTGTACACAGAACTGTGTGTCAGCAGTGAATTGAATGCCTCGGCCACACCAGATTCACTTGATCTACTGTGTGATCCAGCAACAGACAGCAAGATCGGTGTGTCATCTGAGGCGTCTGATGTGCAGGAAGAGCTGACAGTTGGCTGCACAGTGGATGACTCTGATACTGGTATTGTGAAACAGTATGTGTCTACTCTAACTGACAAACGTGTGCAGCGTCATTAAGGGACAGCAAGAGAAACACACAGTTTCGAAAGGTGGTGGTACATAGTTCCTGCGATCAAAACATTGTGATGTGTGAATCAGATGACATCACCCTGGAATACTCTTGGAATGGAGATCCTGGCAAGGAATCTAAGTGTGTGTTCTGGTACATCAAGCAAGAAGAGAAAAACATGTTGCCAGAAGAAGTGTCAGGCTTGCCAGACTTCGTAAAGGGAAACAGTGTACTAACACACAACACACAGAGACAGTGGTGGCGAGTGCTGAGCAGGAGTTACATCATCTTAGGACCTGATCTGGTCTTACATGGGCTGACTTCGCTGGCTGTAGACTGGAAAAGGAAAGGCTGGTTTGAAAATTGAGACGTGGTGTTCATATCGTTGTTACCGCAGCTATATGGCTTGATTGCTAAATAGCAATAAAATTGTGTCATTGTGTTGTGTGTGTGTGTGTGTGTCTGTCTGTCTGTCGTCTGTTCTGTCTTCTCTCTCTCTCTCTCTCTCTCTCTCTCTCCTCCCTCTCTCCTCGCTCTCCCCTCTCCCCTCTCCCTCTATTGCTGATATTGTTCATTTACACAGATATATACAAATTCAACCATTCAACCTACTTTGTAAATGACCGAGTTTTTTGGGGGTTCGTTCTGTGGCTAGGGCTCTGAGGTCCCCAAAGGGTGAGGTTATTGCACATGCCACCATTTGCCCACCTGAAGGTAGCCGCAGTCTGACTGTGGGAAAAGGTAAAGTAAAGGCGTCCCATAACCTATATTAAGGCCGTAGGGGAGCGAGGCGTCAGAGACCTCACTTCTCTAGGGCCAGCGTATTGAGGGCGGCGCCCATCTCCTCTCCCTGGCTGCTTTACCTTCCCTGACCCTAAAGAGGGCAGGTACCCATTTACAGCTGGGTGAACTGGGGGAACTGTACTGAAGCCAAGGCGCGAAAACGGTCACCCATCCAATTGGTAATCATGCTCGACGCTGCTTAACTTGACTCTGGGAACAAGTCAAAATAGGGCTAGGGTACCAGTGTGCCCCTGCATTAAAAAAGAAAAGAAAATTATTAGGTTTGTCACCCATTCCTACCGGCACACAATGGCCAGCACTTCCGAAAGGTGAACCTGATTAATTTTAAACGTGTTCGCAACATTTTCTGAGTGCGTTCGCACTTGGAGCCGTGATTTATAACCTCCGCGGACTGTCCTGATGACTTGATGAGAGGGAAGAAGTTCAAGGTTCATGGGGTCTGTGGCTGTTTCCTGGTCCCATTCCTGTATTATTTTGTCCTTGGACCCCCCTCCCCTCCCATCCCACCGCACTCCCCTATCCTTGACTCTGTCTCTGTTCCTCTCTCTGTTCCTGCGTCTGTTCCTGTGTCTGTTCCTGTGTCTGTTCCTGTCTTTATTCTGGTTCTTGTCTCTCTGGTTCTCTGCCCCAGCCATGAAGAGAGAGAGATGAGAGAGAGAGAGAGATGAGAGAAGAGAGAGAAGAGAGAGAGAGAACTCGAAAGATTTATTCACAAAAGACCATTGGCCCATACATGATGGGGTTGCCGAGCTGCTTAGTATTTTGGTGGGGGTAAAAGCAATAGTAACGACAAAATGTTACTGTATAAAAAAAGTCAGCTACAAAAATATGACTTAGGATAACAATATCTCTCTTATTCTGAAAGCTTTACACAAATATAAAGTGAGGCTGTGCACAACCTCAGGATGACATGATGCCAGGAGTAAACAGAGTCTAAATAAATTAGGCTTTCTACTATATTTAACAGGGATGTAATTCTGCCTAACATCCTCTAATACTGGACAGTACAACACAAAATGTACTTCATCCTCCGGTGGTGCTTACATAATGGGCATAGCAGCCTGAGGTCATCAATATTATGTTCTCTGTATCTGAATTTATGAATATTTATATATGATACACCAAGTCTAAACTTAGACATAATTCTTTTCAAATGTATATCCATATCAAGTTTTAGATAAGGTTTGACATCATGCGAACTTATAAATTGTCTGTACATTTGAAATCTTTCACTGCTTTGTATATGATCACTCCATTGTTGCCATCGGCAGTCAATCAATCTTTGTCTGAAAGTGTTAATACACTTTCTACAATTTCCGACTCCTTGATGAGCAAACATATCCATACCCGAGTTCACACAGACAGGTACGTATTTGTGTAGCCCAGTTGTTTTTCCCTTTGACATCTAGATCATAAAGCATCTTGTAGGATTTAGAAGGTAACCTGCACTCATTCATATGCAGAATCTTAATCCAATATCTAACGCATCTTACAGCAGCATTAACAGAGAGGGGATATCTATTAGTTTCATTATAAACAAGATCATTAGGTGTACGTCTATCTAAGCCTGAAAATTGCTTTAAAGCAAAGAGGTGCACTGATTCACATGTGTTACAGCTGCATCTAAGCCCCAAATTTCTGCACCATATAACACAGTGGGTTGTATTTGTGCATCAAATATCTTAATGAACAAGTCAAAAGAGTTATTATTCAATATTCGTAGTTTCTTCAACACAAATAACAAGCTTCGTTTACCTCGACTTGCCAGGTCTTTACATGCAGTTGTGAAACTAAGCTTTGTAGAAAAACAGATTCCTAAATATTTATATACATTAATCACAGGCATGACTTTCCCATTGTACTTCTATTTTTCATGAGTAGCTAAATAACCACCTTTTCTGAATACAACGATATTATTCTTATTCAGATTAACCTTAAGATCAAGTGATGTTGCAGCACTGTTTAAGCTATTTAACTGCTTTTGTAAGCCTACAACTGTTTCGGATAGCAGGATAACATCATCAGCAAGCAGAAGAATAAACAACTCTGTGAAATCTTGGGGGACAGTGGCATCATGTTTACCATTATTGATGAAGTCTCTGGCTAACTCATTGATAAAAACAGAAAACAATAAGGGGCTACATACATCACCCTGTTTAACACCAGTGGTACAGTATATTATGTCAGTCACTTTAGTTCCCCATCTTATTCTGCTTCTGACATTCTGATACATGGCTCTCAAACATCGTAATCATTTACCGTTCACACCATTTTTCAGGAGAATAGGCCACAACAAATTCCTGTTAACAGAATCAAATGCTTTTTCAAAGTCAATAAATACTACATAGAGCTTACGGTTATGAGCAAACTGAAATGCAAGCAGAGTATACATATGATCTATAGGAGAGAGAGAGAGAGAGAGAGAGAGAGAGAGAGAGAGAGAGAGAGAGAGAGAGAGAGACATATGGTAACTTTAGCACCTTAAGTACACGTGTGAAAAAACCCATAAGAAATACTTAAAGGATAACAACTCTGCTTTATGCCGAAGTCGGGGATGCGCTGGGCCTGACTCGTCAGGCGCTTAACGGCAGCGTGATGCACTTTCGCTCATAAACAGACAACAATAGTTGCTGTCAGAGCGTTCGGCGAAGCAGAAACATAAAAAGAATAATCAGTCAGTCTATGTCTATAGTGGGTCTATGTTGAAACTGCCTGCTCATGTCAAGTCGAGTCAACTCAAGTCAAGTCAAAATAGCTTCATTATCGGCAAACAGAACACTCTACAAATGGAGCTAGTGTATGACAGAACAGCATAGCAGCTACAATGCAATATCACTCTGTACAAATGAAGGCATTCGCTTGCTATGTCGTTTTACTTTAAGTTTGTTGTATCACACAAGACTTAACAAAAAAGGTAAAGCAGAGATTAAAATAAAAAAAAAATAATTAAACGATTAAACGCAAGAGAAATCTACAATAGAACATTAAGAACATTAATAGCTGACCTGAAATATAATTTAGAAAAAAAAAAAAGAGGAACGTCACGATTTTTGGAAATTAACATATTCCTTTTCCGATTTATACCAGGTTGTTGATTTTAAAAAAAACCCCACGAGTTTAAGGTTGGGCAATCAACAAGAATATGTTCACCAGATAATGATAAAGATAACGAAATTTTATTTTCTGAGGGTAATAGAATAAGTACAAGAGTTTTGTTTTTAAGAGCAAGAAGAAACGCATACCACATTTTGCGTATGAGTATCTAGTTTCCCAAGAATTTAAACGTAATTGATACACGATGTTTCAAGTCCGTCATGGATTAAATCCCATTTTAAAATGTTGTTCTTCCCCATGGGAATGCCGGGGTCTGCTAGTATAAATAGCATCCCCACCTTCTGGAAATTCTGTGCTACGAATTCCCTCTTTTCTATCCCTCTCTTTGTTTCTGCCATGTTCCTTTTCTTCTTGTCACCTCCTTCTCATCTAGTTTTTGCCTTCTTGGTCCATTCTCCTACCTTTTTTCCAAAAGATTTCAAGGATTTTCTCTCCATGCCGAAGCCAGACATGCTGGGGCTGACCTTTCAGAGTCTTAACGGCAGCGCAACGCATTTATGCTTATAATTATGACAGATAACAATAGTTGCTGACTGAGCGTTCGACGACAACGAAGAAGAAAATGTTGTTCGAGACACTTTTTATGCGTGTGATTGATCACCAAGGAATTCGTTTGTATGAACTTCAAGAGTTGATTTTACTTATTCTGTGCCAGTTTCTCTCTTTGCTCTTTGGTTTGCAAGGTTGGCAGGGGCAAAGCATGATAATTATAGATACCACAACAGCAGGGTTTCAGAATCAGGTATGCACGACTGATTTACTTAAAAGAAGATTCAAACCTGCTGTTGTTGCTATTGTTGGGTTGGTTCTTTTTGGGTCCAGTTTAATATTCCCAGGTGGATGGTGTGTGTGTGTGTGTGGCGGTGTGTGTGTGTGTGTGTGTGTGTGTGGTGTGTGTGTGTGTGTGTGTTTTGTGTGTTTGAGTACCTCGCCTTGTAGGCTAGCATATTCCAGCTTCAGAGGATTTGTTTCACTTGGAGAGAGAGTACAGGTTGGTATGCTAAGAGCTTGTCCCCGAGGAAGACATACCATGCCAAAGCAGAACAGCATTATACTGCAGACCACAAGAAGGAGGGCGGCAGGATGGTTAAGACGTTCGCCTGCCAACAACAAGTAAACCGTGAGGTTCTGGGTTCGATTCCCAGCCTCGCTCCTTTCTTCCCAGCTTGACGAAAAAAATCGAACTGAATGTCAAAGTCCTTCGGATATATATATCGAGGCCTCGTGTGCGAACGCACGCAGAACGTCTTGCGCACACGTTAAAAATCCGTTCCGCCTTTCGGAAGAGTAGGCCATTGTGTGCCGGTAGGAACGGATGACCAACGCCCCCCCCCCCCCCCCCCCCCCCCCCCCCCCCCAACATGCACACAGATGTGTTTAGACACCATCCCCGAAGTCAGAATGTACGTCTGCCTTTTATAGGATTAAAAAACAACTTTTTAAAAAGTTACTCTTCTAATTTGTGATTACTTTTTTCTGTTTTTTTTCTGTGCTGAATGTCATTGTTCGTTCCTTTTGTTTCATTTTTGAAGTTTTTTGCTTTTTTTGGGGGGAGGGGGGGGCGGTTGTTTGTTTTTGTTGTTTGTTTGTCTTTTTTTCCCCTTTTTGGTCTTGTTTATCGTCAGTTTGTGTGTCTGCAGAGGAATGGTGCTGACAGGCACACGGCAGCAAAAGAATTTATTTCTCAGAAACAATTTGCAAATATATGCTACATCACCGAAAGCATGCAATTAATGAGAAACCTTTCCCCCCCTCTCCCTTTCTCTCTCAATTTGTCTCTGTTTCTGCCTATGTGTCTGTCCCTGTCTGTCTGTCCGCCTGTCTGTCTTTGTGAAATAATCACCCTCCATCATCTGCTAATTATCTGACAGCAAAATGATTGGATGATCAAACTGACATATACATGAAAATGTGTGTAT
Organism: Rapana venosa; assembly: GCA_028751875.1. Classification (NCBI taxonomy): domain Eukaryota; kingdom Metazoa; phylum Mollusca; class Gastropoda; order Neogastropoda; family Muricidae; genus Rapana; species Rapana venosa. The sequence continues at coordinate 222 of JAQIHA010000515.1, read as the reverse complement.
GTGTTGTTTGTTGTTTGTTCTTCAATTTTTATAGTTGATGCATAGTCAATGATTGGTAAAATGTGACCGCCAAAAAAAGTTTTTGAGAATGATTATTTAGAAAGTGTTTTATTTTGGATAATTGAAGCAGTCAGTGAGCTAGGCGTTTACCTAGTGACATTATGTGATCAGTCCAAGTCATATTTTTGTCAATGGTAACACCTATATTTTATGAAATTTTTA
>JAQIHA010000514.1:0-13929 GCA_028751875.1 Rapana venosa | reverse complement strand
GACACAGAAGGAGGGGGAAGAAAGGGTGTACTACTTTCGGTCTCGGCAGATTTCTCTGCGTGAAATTCGGGCTGCTCTTCCTTGGGAGAGCGCGTCACTACAAGAGCAGTGTCATCCATTTAAAATAAAATCCTGCTGCAAGTATGTCGTTTCCCGATCACAGTAGCTTGTTCTACAGAATTTCACCTAGGACAATTCTCCTGTTGTCGCGGCTTGAGGGCTGGATGAAAAAAAGTCTTGTTACTTAATCTATTACCCTAGTGAAATAAAATTGCGTTTGCGTTTGCTTCTTTTACGTGCACTAAACGTGTACTGCACGTGGGACCTCGGTGGGGATTCAAACCCTCGACTTCTTTTTCTCTAGGCAGGTGCACTACCTCTAAGCCACCGATCCCTTACATCGACACAGAGAGACAGGAGAGAAATACACAGGATGAAAATGAAAAGACAGAGATGCATGTAGAAAAACGACAACTCAGATATAGTTTTCGTGGCAGCGAAGTCAAGCTGCTGTTCCCAACCTGATCCATCCTGGAGACGCAGCTGTGGACTGAGGCAGCACCCACAGCCTTGCTTGTTAGCGGGGATTAAGCGTGGCAACACACTTATGTGTGCATGCGCCCGCGCGCGCGCGCGTGCACGCACACACACAAACATGCACACACACGTGTACTAACATGCGCAGTCATGCACCCTCCTTACAAACACGCACGCGCGCTTGCACGCATGCGCGCGCGCACACACAAAACACACCCACACGCACCCTCCCCTCCCCACAAATGCATATGCACACCCAATCCCACAAATGCATATGCACACCCAATCCCACAAACACACACACCACACACACACACACACACACACACACACACACCACACACACACACACACACACACACACACACACACACACACACACAGAGGCACTCGTCTAATATCACTTTGAGTGAACAGACGTAAAATCGAAACCACACACACACACACACACACACACACACACACACACACACACACACACACACACACACACACACACACACACCTACTACACACACACACACCTACTACACACACACACACACACACACACACACACACACACACACACACACACACACACACACACACACACACACACACACACACACACACACACACCGATGCTCTTCGCACAAAATACTGCAATAATATAACATGCATGTGTGGAAAACAAATTAGCGTCAGGCATCTACTTACTGGTTGTCCTAGAATTAAAGAAATTGTTTCTATGACACTGAAAGATCCCTTACTTTTAGAATCATCTGTAACGCTTAAAAGCATCCTAAACAATGATATACTTCTTTGCAAAATTTCTGAATGTCTGCTACACAGCCCAGTCGGTATCTTCCTGTGATTGATCATCTTGTTTTAAAGCTTATCATTTAAATGAATGTTCTGTAAACCTCTCTTAATGCCCTTTGTTTTTTACCCCATACTTTGTGCTAATATCTACGTTCCCAAAGTCCAAACGTTTTGGCTAGTTATAGTATCTATTGTTAGTTTCAGAGTTTTTCCTGTTCTATTTTTTATCCATGACTGATTGAAGATTTAGAAACATGTTCTTGATTATTCCCCTAAAGGTTTGGGTTTTTTAATTTTTATTTTTACTTTTAGCAAGGCCCTAAGTTTTGTAAAACTGTTTGTTGCTTAGGTCTTTTTACTGGCACACACACACACACACACACACACACACACACACACACACACACACACACACACACACACACACACACACACACACACACATATGCACGCACGCACGCAAGACCCCCCACATACTTGCATGTTCACACGCAAACAAGCGCACACACACACACCACACACACGCATACACACACAAACACACATTATATACATACATACACGCACGCGTGCACTCACGCACACACTCACACACACATACAGGAACACACATATATAACACAATTTCTCTGATATATTTACTTACACACACACACACACACACACACACACACACACACACACACACACACACACACACACACACACACACACACACACGCCCACAATTTCACTCATATACTCACACTCATTCACACACACACACAAACACTTACACACACACACACACAGACGCATGAACGCACGCACAGACACTCACACAATCACACATACAAGCACGGACGAATACACACTCGCATACACACTCACACACACACATGCACGCACGCACACACTCACAGGCACAAATGCGCAACGGCGCACGCACACACACACACACACGCTACACACACATCACCACACACACACACACACAACACACCAACACACCCACCACGCACACTACACACGCCCCACACTCCACGCACAATCGTTGTGATTTCCACTTTTGGAGGACGGGACGTTTTTAAACTGGAAACTAACTAACCACCACACCGTTCCTATTCTACTGCGGGGGCCCGAGTTCTACAGGAGGGAAGCCTCCGCCCTCTCACAGGCGGCGACACAGCCATGATGAACGACAGGCTGCAAGAGGGCTGACAAGAATCTCACTTCTACTACCACTTTGCTAAACTTTTCCTGATTGATTTCTTTCTGTACCGATGTAATTGTTACCAATGTGCGAGTTATGCTTTGAACACCGTATAGAAAAACTACTGCGGCAGATTATACTTTAAAATAATAAAAATATAATAATGATAATAATAAGGATCAGTCACGACGCCTAAATCTCATCTACAGAAAAGCCTAGGCGTTTACAAAGTTAGCTATTCACTCGCAAAGAAAAATTCCAAAACTAGCACTGATTTGGGCTTGAATCATTTGCACCTACACATGATATCGCGCCAGCCTCTCCTCCGCTCCCCGCCAAACCACACACACAACACACACCACCCACCCAAAAAAAAACACACACACACACACACACACACACACACACACACCCCCACACACACACACACACACACACACAAACACGCGCGCGAAGCGCGCACACACACACACATTCACTCACTCACTCACTCATTCACGCATGCACACACACATACATTATTCACGGCTATGCAGGTAAACACAACACACCACACCACACACCCACCAATCACACAACACACAAACACACACACACACACCACCCACACACACACACAACTACAGTCCCATCACATGATGACCTAAGTTTTGGGTTTTTTTCATCGTTGAAGCATACAGCATAGGCATTGATGGCGATATGAACGACAGGCAGGCTGGAGAGCTGAAGCACGAGTTCATTATGATTACAAAACTTTTGCACTTCAGCCAATTTCCCAGCTGGATTCTAATACATGAATGCCAGTGGATTGCAGGTGGTGGTGTCTTTTGTCAAGGCATTTAAAATGCCAAAACTGGTTATTGGATAGCACTAATAGATGTGGGGTTCGGGATAGCCTCAATGGTCCAGAGCACGCGCTTTTCCCCCCAGCTAAGGTATTTCAGCAGATCGAGCGACGTTACCACTTGGTTGGGCGACCTCCCTTTGCCCTTTTGCACGCCTTGGTTTTGTTTCAGTACGTCCCCTATTCATCCAGTGTAAATGGGTACCTCGCCTCTTTTTTAGGGTTCAGGGAAGGTAACGCGGCGAGGGGACGTTGACCGAGGCGCGTCCGAGGGGTGAGGGAGATAGGCGCACCTCAATGTGCTGGCCCCTTTAATATGCACTGGGGGACTGGGACACCTCTTAAGCTTCTTTATATTTTATTTTATAAACAAACATAGTATAGTTTTAGGTCAAATACTCTCCATATATTTTAATTTCGGTGAAAAAAAGGATCAGATACGTGGTACATACCATTTTATTGATTGACAGTGATATTATGATTTCCATGTCATTTGTCATTGAAATAAATTCTGGGACATAAAACGGTTTTGATTAAGACAAACCAATATAGCTGAATTACTATAATATAATAACTAATGTATGGAAATTTTTATAGCGCTGACATCTTGTAAAGCAAACAAATCAAAGCCGCAGATGATTTTTTTTTGCTGTTGTGTGTATGCGGATTTTTTTTTAATTTTGTATCTGTTCACCCACCGGCCACACAAATGGCCTTACTCTTTCGGAATTCGAAAAAGCGGAACTATGATTTAACGTTGTTGTGCGCATGATGTGTGATGTTCTGCATGTGTCTCGCCACAGGTGAAGGGCCTGGTTTGGTTTTATAGTCTTCTCCGACCGAAGGTTAATTTAAAGCAGAGCTCATGGAACATAGAGGGGGGGAGGAATGGACTGCAAAATGCCACAGCAGATATAAGTAGAATAGGGAAAACAAGACGTGAGAGAATTATGCCACAACAAAAAATTCGGATAGGAAAAAGGGGGGAATAGGATGGGGCGGATGCTATGAGAATGCGAGGATGGGGAATGAGGATGAGAGACAAGACAGACAGATAGAGAGGACTAGAGAAAGAGAGACAGAGACAGAGACAGACGCAGGACAGAGACAGGAGACACAGAAAGAAAGGGGGAGCATGGGGCGGGCGGGGTTTGGGTTGGGTTGGAAGGGTAGGAAAAGGAGGAATGAGAAACTGAGAGGACTATTTACAGCATTTACCTGGCGAAACACACAATTTCAGTTTAATTTTCTAGGTTTGCATTTTGACAGTATAGTTGGCTTTCTATACTCGCAAGTGCTTGGCACACAAACGGCTCGACCTTCCACTGAAACCAAACCAAGTTCTTATTCAATTAATTGGGGTAGCGACCTTTGATGTTTACTGTTTGCCATAAAAAACTGGCACTCACGGTGACAGGTGAAAAAAAAAAAATCCCAGCCATTATTGCAAACGATTAACGTAATCAATCCCCATCTTCAGTATCTTGGCCCCAGGACAAAAGCTAGTTCACCTTGTCTGACTGGTTCCATGTAATATCGCCATTCCTTCAACTGCACATCAATGCCAAGCTTTTGCCCTTAAACTCTGTGGGGGAAGAACAAAACGCGTCTTTGTTTCTCTCCCTTCATATTCTTTTCAAAATGTGCGCGCCCCGCCCCGATCTATCGTCATATATAAAAACCAGCACTGTTCCGGGCAGAGGAAGAAAAAAGGCTGACTCGATCGATATAGACAAAGATAAATTGAGGGACTTTATATCAGGCTGGCCACCTCCATCTAAACTGAAAGGATAGGATTTTTCTTGACACCTTTTGGCGCCAAAAGGAAAAAAAGCGGGGAGGTGGTAACATGGGAGCCTATGACGGTGCTGTATGAACGTCTAATAGAGACAAGGCAGGAGGGAAGGAAACGGAGGAGGAGGAGGGATGTGGAGGGAGGAGGAGGAGCGAGAGAGAGGAGAATGAGAGAGGAGAACGTAGTTTTATTTCACGACGGGTGATTAGCTTAGAGATAACATATTAACTTTTTTCATCAGCCCTCTGTCGAGAGTTGAGTGATAGAGCGGAACAGGACCCAGACGATAGAGACAAAGAAGAGATAGCCAAATGACACAGAGACGAGATGGAGAGGAGAGAGAGTGAGCGTAGACCGAGAGCACGATGGAGGGAGTACGAGAGGTTGGGTAGAGAGAGAGCGGGAGCTCGAGATGAGAGGGGGATGGGGGGGGGGAGGAGCGGAAGGAGAGATGAGACGAGACGAGAATGGAGATGGTGGAGTCGAGAGGGGACCGAGGGTGGAGATGGGAGAGAGGATGAGACGAGAGAGCCGATTCGTGAGAGTGGAGGGGTGATGGAGTGAGGTGATACTGATGAAGGATGGAGAGAGAAGAGAGGGGAAAGAGGAGGAAGATCGTGTTGGGAGAGGAGGAGAGGGACGAGGAGAGAGATAGAGAGAGCCTCTGATCGAGAAGAGGAGAGGATGGAAGAGAGAGAGAGAAGGAGATGAGATGAGAGAGAGAGCGACAGACAGAGGTGACAGACCAGAAAAAGACTATAGAGACAGAATGAAAGACAAAGGCAACAGAAGTATCGACACACGAGGCAGACGGGAGGACAAACACACCGTGAGCCCTATCCATTCCGAGTCCCCCCTTAAACTCAGTGGAATCGGTGTCTGTGGTGTGGATCGAGTGGTGTTGGTCTAGCGGTTAACGCGCCTCGTCTAGAAAGCGAAAGTCCGGGTCCGAAAGTGTGCGGCGGTTCGTACCCGTTTGGACCGGAATTTTTTTCCCCCATCCATTTAGACCATGAGTGTGTGGTTCTGGGGTCGGGTCTGGGCGTTAGTCTTTCGGATTGAGACGATAAAACCGAAGGGGCCCGGGTGTTACCACTGTAATTATTTAGGCACCTCGTTTAAAAAAACCCCACCGGCAGCAAGGAGTTGTCCCTGGCCAAAATTCTTAGAAAAAAAAGCACTCTGCTAGGGAAAAAACAATACAGCGCAGGGAAAATAAAAATAAAAAAAAAAAAGGGTTTGTGAAAGGGTGGCCGCAGCGTGAAAGTGGCGACGCTTTCTCGCTCTCCGGGTTTTGAGAGCAGCCCCGAATTTCCGGAGAGATCTGCTGTACTTAGTGGTATGAAATAAAATTGAGCGCTTTGAATTTGTTGTTTCAAGGGATTCAGCGTAATAGAAATTTCCATACATTTATTGATTATTATTATTAACCTGACAACACTGCACAGGACAGAGAAGCAGGGGCGCAATAATGACAAGACGCAAGATTAGCATGAATGAAAACGCAAAACACCACAGTCCACCATGTGTCAGGATTCAGACCCGCAAGGTGACCTTCAGATGCAGGCACAATTAGACTAATACGCTTGGAACTGCGTACGGCTGGGCAGGATCCGATTGATCCTCAAAAAACTTCGCCAAACTTACCCCTCGTAAGTGCCAGTAGTGCCCTGTTACACCAGTACATGATGGAAGGGATATGGTGGTAGTCATCATTAAAGGGAGAACATGATTGCACAGGACGAGTGAGGAGAAGGAGGTAAGCCTGGATGACGGGGGCGGCGGAGGTGAGAGGTATAGGAGGCTTTGGAGGAGGAGGAGGAGGAGGGGAAGGTGGAAGGAGGAGGAGGAGGAGGAGGATGAGGAGGGGTCAGAGAGAGAGCGAGAATGAGGAGAGAGAGAAGAGACAGGCTTACAGACAGAAGACAGGACAGACAGACACCACAACACACACAACACACATCACACACCACACCCACAACACAACACACACCAAACACGGTGACAAGGACAGAGAGAGAGGGAGACAGGCAGACAGGTACAGAGAAAAGGAAAGACCAAGAGAGGACGTTTTTAGAGTAGGAGACCTCGAAAGATTGAGGGAGACATAGAAAGAAACAGGGACAGAGAAGAACAAAGGCAGGCTGACACAAAAAAAAACAAAACAGCTACAACCCGAACAGTGTAGTAAGCTAGTAGGACGAGAAGCCCATCAACACAAAACCTTTGCTACTTCCGAAAACTGGATCCCTAAACTGGACCTGTGAACCGCTCTAGAAGATTAAGAGACAGAGAAGACGGAAGGGGTTAAGAGACAACCCTGACATACAAAATAAGGGCTCCATCACCAATGGGGCTTCAGCTCTTCCAGGGGCTTGGTCATGGCTGACCCTTCAGAGCAGCATGATGGAACGAATGTTGACGAACTTGCTGAGTATATACTGTCAATGATCCACACAACTTTGTCAAACTTCCGCGAGGGAGCAGCGTGAATACTATACATATTGGAATATAAAGTCGGTCATGCTGGTTCTACTGAAGGCCCGAATAGGATTAGCTTTCTAAATTGTCGTGTGTGTGTGTGTTGTGTGTGTGGTGTGTGTGTGTGAGTGTGCGTGAGTGTTGTGTGTGTGTGTATGTGTGTGTGTGTGTGTGTGCACTTTGTTTGTGTGTGTTGTGAAGAGAGAGAGAGAGATCGAGGGACGAAGAGGATGGATGAGGCGAGGTGATCGGAGGGAGAGTATAGAGAGAAAGAGAGATTATTGGGGGACTGCTGATGAGAAGAGCTACTGATGGTGGTGGAGATGATAGAGTGAGAGAGAGAGGCATGAATGACTGAGGAGAGGGGGGAGGAAGAAGAGAAGAGGTGGAGAGAAGAGGAAAGAGAGAGGTACAAAGAGAGAGGGAAAGGAGAGAGAGATGAACTCAGAATCACAAGATTTTAATGTACTTCAACCTTTGGCCATAAATACATCGACTGTTAGGACAAAATGTGTATAACATGAAATGGACAATGGTCGAGAAGAGCGAGTGAAGAGAAGAGAAGAGAAGAGAAGCAGAGAGTTAGAAGAGAAGAGCATAAGAAGATGAAGAGAAGAGAAGAGAAGGAGAAGAGAGAGAGAGAGGGACGAACGATGGAGATGAGGGAGATCGGAAGAGGGGAGAGAGAGAGAGATGAAGGAGTAGGTGGTGAGAGGAAGAGGGTTATAGGGGAGGAAGGAGGAGAGGAGGTGATACTACGGTGAGCGAGAGATGAGGGGTTGAAGGACGGAGAGGAGGAGAGAGTAGACGTGGAGTATAGAAGACGAGATGGTGCGAGGAATGAGGAGATGAGGATGAGAGAGTTGGAGACGAGAGATGGAGGAGGTGAGGATGAGGGGGGGGGAAGAGAGGATGAGAGTTTGGAGCGAAGATGAGACCGCGAACGAGGAGGAGAGAGGGTAGAGAGATGGGAGAGGAGCTCGACCGAGAGGCGAGCGAGCGAGAGACAGACAGACAAAAAGACAGACAGACACAGGAGCAACACGAGGAGTGGAGGGTAGAGGAGACACACGACTTAAAAACTCTTATTTGGCAACGGGGTCTTTAAGCCTAATAATAAACACTGTCCGGGACAGAGATGGAAGAGGCTATGGACTAGCAGAAACATACAAAGTACAGAGCCAGATCCCTACACAGAGCTTTTCGGCTCTCAGGCCATTTGTTCGTGGTTTTGAAGTTTAGACATAACATGATAGAACGAGACTAAGGAGGTTACGTTGTTATTTTGCAGCCCTACTCTTTTTCTACTGTGAGTACTATAGGTCTGCTAAAGTTTTTGTATGCTTATCATGGCTTGACACATACCTAAACAAATTCACTATTACTCCACACCAACTTTTCCCCTTGTTGCAAGTATACACATACTTTTCTAGTACTTCTACAAATATCTTCAATACAACTCTCAATACTAAATCTGACTTAAAAGACAAAAGCCCGGAGAAGATAGTGAAAAAACAAATTTTATACAGTTAAATAAAACCGAAAAATCGCTGGCAATTACGGAGAAAACTCAGGACAGATAGACTGAAAGAAGAGAAAAATCTCTGTGAGAATGTGGAGACTCATGATATGATGTATTGTGGGTACGGCTATTCAACTGTTCCAAGAAAACCGAGGGAGGCGAAACAAATTAAGTTCCAAACTCTTCGAAAAAAGAACAATATTATAAAGGCTATCCGATGTTAATTCATCTAAGCCATGGATTCTAAATATCCGGAATAAAGTACTACATATGATTCATAATCAGCACAGGCATTACTGACAGTCAATGTCACTGTCTTCCTACACTGTTCTACTAAGGTCATTTAATTAATCAGTCCGGACACACGCCTCGGTCAGATATTTCCTGCTATCCAACAGCTGCTCTAAATTTTGCCATGTCCATTTTAGTATGACTGAGGTTAGTTCATTTTTATTTATATTAATTTTTCTTCGAATTTCTTTATGCCACATCAGAAAAGAGATCTGTGATTTAAAAAATTGGCTTATCTAATACGTCACTAGGGACATTTTGGTCAATGCGTGCATAGTTCACTACCTGAGAAGAAGAAGTCACTTCATATTGCAGCATGAGTACTTCCTCTGCTTCTGGTTGGTTGCTGGGTGACAGAGACAATCGGTATGACAGAGACTAATCATGGGAGAAAGACACAGGGAAGCAATATTATAGACATGGTAAACTAACGACACAGAAGTGACTGACATTATGCTCATTTTCTTGAGATCAGAAGTTGGATTGAAGGATTATTGGAGTAAGCCAAACAAAATAACACAAAGGTAGCCTGCACTTGCCTTTTTTCCGCGTGTTATGTCCATTATCATTCAGTCGCTTGCGTTCATCCGTTGATCTGTGAGGAAACACTTTCTCCGGTAGCCACAGTTGTTTTGTTATTCTTCATAGGAGTGCCGAGTCGAAGTTGGAAAGGTTTGCAATCTTAGTAATAAAAATAATCTGTAAGCCTCTGCCTTCCATTTTAAAAGGAAGCACCGCCGCGTTTCTGATTCCAGCACGCATTTCGGCATGCCTTTCAGCTTGCTGTTGGTTCTTTCAACAAGCATCGTGCAGCTGCTAAGAAGAAAACAGCTTCAAGTTTGTATGAGCTGTAAAGGTTTATGTCTTGCTAATCTCGCTGTCAAGCAAGGGGGTGCTCGCGCTATTTACGGATGGTAGGTGTGTGTGTGTAGTGTGTATGTTCTGTGTGTGATTGGTGGTTGTTGTGTGGGTGTACATAAACTTTTCCAAACGTTCTCTCGAATCCACGTCGTGCACACTGAACACCACAGGATAGAAACTATATGCTTGGTTCCTATTGAAGGTCATCAGGTATGGCAAGCACAATAAAGTGGATAGAAGATCAGCTCAAAAACGGGAAAGACCGGGGGGGTGAAACCAAAAAATATGGGGAACAAGATAGGCGAAGAGAAACGGAAATAGTGTGTGTTTGTGAGAGAGAAAAGAGAGAGAGAGAGACGAGAGAGAGAGGGGGGGGGGGTGGGGGGCGAGAGGGGGGGGGGGGGGCGAGGCCGAGAGGGGGGGCAGAGAGGGGTGGGGGGAGAGACATGGGAGAAGAGAGAGGAAGGGAGGAGAGTTGAGAGGATGTGGGAGAAGAGAAGAGTAAATAAGTAAAGTGAAGGGGGGATTCTAAAATTGATATGTAATAAAAAAACATTATAAAATTAAACATAATAAATTCATCAATTTTAAGAAAGGTTAAGGATAAACTAATAACACACAAAAATAATAAGGGGGGAGGATAAAATGAACTAAATACAATATATTATAGATCTGTTAGGTAAAGTAAAAACAAAAAAAGTCTATAATATTAAAAAAAATTAATCTTACTAAGGGGGGAAGTAAATCAATTTGCAAGGGATTAATGGGGGGAAGGAAGAACGGGAGGGAGGGAGAGAGACACAATGAGGCAAATGAGATGGGAGGAGGGAGAAGAGAGAAGAGAGAGAGAGAGAGAGAGAGATAGAAGAGGAGGAGAGGAGAGAGTTGAGGGGACGATGGAATGGATGTGGGAGAGGAGTCTGGGACTGTTGTGTGAGAGTAGGTGATGGAGCGAGAGAGAGTGAGAGGGGAGAACCGAGAGAGAGGAGAGAGGGGGGGGGGGGAGAGTTAGAGGACGTGAGGAGAGAGGGTACCGAGACGGAGAAGGGGAGGAGAGAGATTGAAGGATGAGTATGCGGAGAGAGGAGGGAGGGAGAAGAGACGAGAGGGGAGGAGAGACATATTTATTTATTTCTTTTTATATCGAGGATATGGTATACGCATCATGTGCTTTTTCTACAGCTGTCCCCAGTGTATTCAGTTTTTGTCACAAAATTTTGTCATCTGTTATTCCACCGGCACAACAATGGCCTTACTTTCCGAAAGCGGAACAGGATTTAACTCTCGTGTGCGCAAGAAGTTCTGCATGCGTTCGAACTCGGGGGGCCTCGGTTTTTTATAGTCTCCTCCGAAGGACTTTGGACTTCCTTTCTTTGACACTCGTTCGATTTTTTTTTTGTCAAACTGGGAAGAAAGAAAAGGGCGGGCTGGGAATCGAACCCAGAGAACCCCCCTCACGGTTTATTGTGGCAGGCGAAACGTCTTCTTAACCATCCTGCACCTCCTTCTTCCTTCGACATAGACAGAGAGGAGGGGAGCCACACAGCAGAGAGGAAGCGAAGAGGAGAGAACGAAGAAGAAAGAAAAGAGACAGACCAAAACAGAAATTAGAGACATGATTTTTTTTTAAAGGGACACAGAAAGACAACCTGTTGAACCCTATCTATCTGCAAAGGATTTAAATGTGACCAATACCGCTGTACACACACAAGGGGAACTAGCTAATCGACATGCAAAAATATAGATTTTCATCCTAACAACCTCGTTACCAAGGTCCATTTAGTCACAAATCTTGACGTCTCAGCACAGCACGATGCACAGAAAACTTGATCGATGTCAGAGTGGAATGAACAATCCACAAAAACTAGACCAAAAACTTTCCCCCAGTCTATCTCCATCTTGAACACAGCTTCAGGCTGGTGATGAATGAAAAGGAAAAACAGGTCCGGTTTGCCGATGAAACATGGAGAAAGAAAGAAGAGGAGAAGTAGAGAAAGGGAATAAAACTGAACAGGTTTAGAGACTGGAGAGAGAGAGCGGAGTTGTGATGGATCGGAGAGGGAAGTGAGGAAGGAGGCTGAGTTTGGAGAGGGAGGATTATGAGGGTGAGAGGGAGTGGTGGGGAGAGTGAGGAAGAGAGAGGAGAGATTGGAGAGGTGCGATGGGGGGAGGAAGGAGGAGTGAGAGCTTGGAGTAGTAGTTCTGGATGAGTGAGTTGAGAGGAGGAGACCGAGGTGGGGACGAGGGAGAGAGAGAGAGAGAGGGATAGGAGTTCCAAATTTGTGGCCAGGAAAGAAGGAGAACGTTTCCAAAATATGTGACTGTAGAGTTGAGTTCCAAATAGGTGTGAACGAGTTGAAAGGAGTTTCACATAATATACTAGGTTGACAAGAGCGTGAGAGAGTTCCAAATAAATATGTTTTGTTTTGTTTTATCATGAGTGCCGAGTCGAATTGAAAGGGGGAAACTTAGAATAAAAAAAATAATCTGAAGCCTCTCCCTTCCCTTTTTTTTTAAAAAAGGAAGCACTGACGTTTCTTTCAGCACGCATTCGCATCCCTTTGCTTTGCGTGGTTCCTTCAAAAAGCTCGTGGCAGGCTAAAAAACAGTTCAAGTTTGTTTTGGCTGTAAAGGTTTTGTTTGCTAACCCTCGATGTCAAGCAAGGGGAGTAGTGGGTGCCCGGATCGTGGTGTGTTGTTTTTGTGTGTGGGGTGTGGTGTGTGTTTTTTTGTGTGTGTGGTAATTTTTCCCCAAACGTCTCTCTGAAACACGTGGTTTTGCACCTTAACCCCCACACAGGATAGAACTACTGCTGGTTCCTATTTGAAAGTATCATGGTTTGGCAAGCACAATAAAGTAAAGAAGACGTCAACAAAAAGGGGAAAAGCAGGACTTTTTATGGGGAACAGATAGGCGAAGAAAAAGTTTGGGGTGTTGGGGGGGGAAAAAAAAGGGGAGGAGAGGAGGAGGGGGGGGGGGGGGGGGGGGGGGGGGGGGGGGGGGGGGGGGGGGGGGGGGGGGGGGGGGGGGGGGGGGGGGGGGGCCGGGGGGGGGGGAAAGGGGGGGGGGGGGAAAAAAGGGGAAAAAAAGGGGGGGGAAAGGGGGGAGAATGAGAGAAGGGGAAAGGAGGGTTTGAAGGGGGGGAAAAGGGGGGAAAAGAAGGGAGAGGGGGAAAGGGGGGGGGGGGGGGGGTTTTTTGGGGGGGGGGAAGGGGGGGGGGGAAGACAAAAAAATTTTTTTTTTTAACGGGTTGGGAAGAATTTTTTTTTAAAGAAAAGGGGGGAGAGGGTTTTTTTTTAAATTTTTTAAGTTTAGGAAAATGGTTTTGAAAAAGGGGGATTAGTTTGGGGTTTTTTGTGCTTTGGGGAAACAGGCCCCCTTTATTGTTTTCAGTGGCTTTTTTAAATTTTTCCCCATTTTTTCCCCGGGGAAAATGGGGGGGCAGGTTTTGGCCCCCAAAAAAAAGGTTTTCTTTTTTGGGGAATTTAAATTTGTTTTTTCTTCTTCCCACCGCGGAAAGGGGCCAAGGGGAAAAAGGAAAAAAAAAAAGGGGAAAAAAAAAGGGAAGGGGAAAACCCGAAAACCTAATTTTTTTTGGGGA
>JAQIHA010000513.1:0-13937 GCA_028751875.1 Rapana venosa | reverse complement strand
AAAGATACGGAAAAAACATGGGGCATTCCCAAAAAATAGAAAAGGGAAAAGAAGTTTCCCGGGAAAAAATACAGACATTTTTTTCTAGTTAGTTGGTTCAACTTTGCTGTCTCAAAGGGATTGGGAACAAATCTTAATTAACAGACCTTCGAAGACATCATATTTGGCTTTAACTTTCTTTCTTGATGTCCCTGCCCTCTTGTTCCCATGCCACTCATTTTTGTCTTCGCTTTAGCCATACCTAGGGCTCCTGTATTGCATTTTCGGAGTCAGAGGTTGATAGAAAGCTTATCAACGTTAGATAAACTAAGGGTCACCATCCAGAGGAGTCCTGCCCCGCTGCTGGGTTACTTTTTTTGGTTTTTTTTTGCTGCCTCATCTTCTGTGACGTCCCCCGTCCTGCTGTTCTCACGCCGCTCACTCCAATCTCCCGCCACAACCATACCCAGATTCGTTATGTCTCATCCTCAGGGTCGGAGGTCCACAGGGAGCCAATCATAATCAGGCCGCCGTGGGGCCACCAGCCAGAGGGGCCCTGCACTGCTGCTGGGTCACTTAAGTGGTGTTCGGTGGTGCCTGTTCTGAGCTAACATACGCAGGACACCACCTACTAAGCCCCCTACTAACGACAGTATTAGCTCAGTCGCGGAGCCAGACTTAGTGAGTTGCCCACCCGAGGTGGCAACCACCACAACGTCCCTCCACGACCGCTCCCCGCGAACCTCCAACCCCAAAGGCTTTGACACAAACTCACCACAGGCAGACGTGTATGGGCAAACCGAATCTGAGGTCACCATGAGACCAGAGCAACTGGGACCACCGAATCAGAGGCAATTTTTTTTATTTGCATGATGATCAATGACAATGAGGATGACGTAATTATGCTGCTGTGGAAGTGCATATGCTTTGAGACTACTTGACAGGTTGTACTTATGCTTACTATTTTATATATCCGGCGTCAACCAGGCCGAGAGATACGGAACTGCAGTGTTGATCAGGTAATTTGAGCAACACTCTCAAATTCGCATCCGTTAAGTGGATGAAGCTCGACTGTGTGGTCCCAGTCTTCCCACTGAGCCCACAGCACACTCACTCTGGGTAGGAGCCGGCCGGAGTCCGAAAAATCCCTATGACTCTTATGGGAATCGAACCCGCGACCTTCCAGTCC
The DNA here is from genome assembly GCA_028751875.1 of Rapana venosa. Classification (NCBI taxonomy): domain Eukaryota; kingdom Metazoa; phylum Mollusca; class Gastropoda; order Neogastropoda; family Muricidae; genus Rapana; species Rapana venosa. Next base: position 12,769 of record JAQIHA010000513.1, on the reverse strand, counting down.
GTAACCCAAGGCGCTAACCACTGCGCCATGGCGGCTGGTCTGCTGGGTTACTTTGGTGATGTTTTGTGGTGTATGTTCTAAGTTAACATCTATGCTTCAAAGTTCACATCTAAACTTTTAAAAAAATGATAATGCCTGCACCGAATATACGCTTGTTTTTAGCATGAACAGTTTAAAAAAAAAGTTATTCCGCACATTTGATAGACTTGCTAAGAAAGTGTTGCTTAAATGTTTATATGTACTGTCCTTTAGAGACTTAATAATTGTCATACCTAAAGCTGTGTGATTGTCCACTCCTTTTAATTAGCGTTTTGTGTATGAACATGGACATGTGAGGAAGATGGGTTATTATATGTTTTTCCTTTTTTGTCTGTAGTGATTAGAATCAAGCTGGATTTATGTGGTTTTATGTACATGTGGTAAAGGGGGATCAGGCAGCTCAGTGGTCAGAACACTCGCTTTCCCCAGCCAAAGCAGCATCGAGCGTGGTTTGCGCGCCTTGGCTTCAGTACAGTTTCCCCTGGTCACCCAGCTGTAAATGGGTACCTACCCTTTTAGAGTCAGTGATCGTAAAGCAGCAAAGGGAAGGAGATGGGCGTCACCCTCAAGAATTTAGCACCTAGAGAAGCTAAGGCCTCTAACGCCTCGCTCCCCTACGACCACATAGGTTATGGAAGTTTATAGGACACCTTTCCCTTTTACCTTATTTTAAAAATTTATTTTTTATTTATTTTATTGTATACCACTTTAAGTCACGAGATTTCTCTACGTGAAATTCGGGCTGCCCTCCCCGGGCAGAGCACGTCGCCACAAGAGCAGCGCCACTCTTTACATATGGTTTAGATTGCAGCATTCATCAGAAGGGCTAATGATGCTTTGTAATGGATCTGATAATGTGCCTGTGTTGGTGTAGATGATATGAATTATAGTATCACCACAGGAAAGTCCATGTGGTTCTTTTTGATAATAGGGGAAAAATCATTTAATATGTATTTAAAAAAAGGGGGCTCTCATGAACTTTGTGGGTCCCAAAAATTTACTAAACCCCGCAGTAGTTTGGAATTGTTGATACATATTATGTGCATGTTTTAAAAAATGATTCTAAGGTATGCAAAAGGTAAGAACGGTTCAAAGGTATCAGTGATATGCAACATTTTTAGCTGTTTTCTGTTTGAGCAACTTTTGTGAATTTAAACAAAAAGGGCCCCAAAAGCGTTATGAGAGGAGTGGAGAAGAGCGAGGAGAGAGAGAGAGCAAAGGGGAGAGAAAAAGAGAGGGGAGAGAGGAGAGAGAGGGGGAGAGAGGGGAGGAGGGGAGAGAGAGAAAGGAAGAAAGGAGAGGAGAGGAGAGAGAGGAGAGGGAAAGAGAGAGGGGGAGGAGGAGGTGAGAGGAAAGAGAGAGGGAGGGGGCGATACGCGGGAATTACAAAAAAAGCCTGACCCTTTTTTTCCTGAAGCCTTATAGACTGACATCTCCCGTCATTTGGATGTTTTTTTGTATGATCCCCCTGCTCTCCCCCAGTGCCTTGTTTTGTCGCTTTTGTGTGTTTTTGGGGGTTACAATTCCCCACCAATTTGGAAGCTTTCCCACCCATTGTTTTTTTATATGATGAATTCCCCCTGGGTCAGTAGTTGCAGCAGCCCACAACCCAATCAGCAGCAGCAGTCGGGAAATCGGGGAATCTGTAGTGGTGAAGGTGTTTAAAGGGCATTTCTGAAAACCCGGGGGGGGGGACAAATTTTAAACTGTTTCTTAAATTTTTTTGAATAAAAGGTCTTCACGTTTTTGGAGGAAACCGACATTATCTACCCCCGCTACCTGAAGGTCTGCTGGATGGGGGGAAAAGTCTGCATCAAACGGGGATCAAAACCCCAATTCTCCTTTTAAGAGAAGCGTTTCCCCTTTGACCCTCGATCACTAAATACTGTGAAAAGGGGAAAACCCGCTGTTTACACGACTGTCTCCGTCCCATTACATACTGTGCAGTCTTCTTTACCACCAGGGCTGGGGGGCCACAATCAGCCCTTCCCATCTTTTTGTCTTCCTTCCGCTCTCCAGTGTCCCCTTATCGCTAGGGCCCGTCCTATCTGAGGTGTTGTCATTCCCCCCATTCCCTTTTGTCTTCCTCTCATTCTCCTCTTGCCGTCCTTGCAGGGGTACCTTCGCTTTTTGTCTCGAAAATAAAGTTTGGTTTTGGTATGGTTGTGTTTTGTCCGTGGGCCGTCCGTTTAGGGACTGTAATTAGAAACTCCCGGGCATAAACCCAAGCCTCTGTATGAAGTATAAACAACATGGTAAAAATGCATCATTCAGCGACCTTTTGAATGGTCCCTGGAGCTCGCTTTTGACAAAATCCAGCACAAACGATGGACGTTACCGCAAAGATCCCAAAAGTCACAGTTAAGAATTCAGGATTTTTCTCCCCCTCCCTTTTGTGTTGTATCGGATGAAAGAATAATGATGGGTATTTTTTTTTTTTCTCATCCACATGTATTATTGTTCATTTTTTACATCCACTCCACTCATCCCCAAACCCCAATACGGTTTGGTTTTCAACAGATCAAATAAAAATGGAAAATAGACAAAGAAGAAGAAAAAGAAGAAGAAGAAGGGAAGAAGAAAGGGAAAAAGAAGAAGAGGAGGAGAAGGAGGGGGGAGGGGAGGAGGAGGGGGGAGGGGGAGGAGGGGGAGAGGGGAGAAAGAACAAGCTATGAACTTAGTATGCAGTAAACCCAACAAATACCACTACAGCAATACAAAAACAAAAAAATCACCATTTCCCTCACGACACCCAAAAATACCACCCCCCCACCCATCCACCAAAGAAAAAAACAAAAAACCCCTTAAACGAAAAAAAACCCCCTGGACTCCACAGTGCCCGTGATTCCCCCGGTAGCCAAGAAGGCAGCAAGCCACCCTCAGCCAAACCATCGTGACTAGTCCCCCAAGGGACCGGGTAAGGGGGCCCCCCCAACAGCCGGGGGCGAGGGGCTTGTGAGGTGATAATGTACTGGTTGAAGGGGGCTCTCTCTTCTCCCCTTTTTTCTCTTCCTCTCTCTCTTCTCTCTTTCTCCTCTCTTCTCCCCCTTTTCCCCCTTCTCTGTGTGTGGTATGTTGTTGTGAGTGTGTTGTGTGTAAAATGTATTTGTGAGTGGTGTGTGTATGTGCGTGAGTGGCACGCGGGTGTGTGTGTGTGAAGGAGTGTGTGTGTGTGTGGGGGGGGGGGGGGGGGGGGGTGTAGGGTAAAGTTGGTAAGGGGGAGGGCTGTTGGGACAGTTGGAAGAGGAGATCCTGAACCTGAATTACATTTCCCCCCTGAGTCCCCAACACACACCCCCACCACACAAAAACACTCTTCCGGTCAAGATGGCGATCCCAGACTTTAAGCTTTCTAGTAAACACGAGATCTGAGGAAGTGGTGTTTGGGGCATTAAATGTACAAAAAAAAAGAAAGGGGGTTTTGTGACAGAAATTTTACGCTGTGACTAAAGGGAAAGGGGTTAAAATCTTCACGATTTGGGAAATGAGGGAGTACATCGTTTTAGGAAAGGGAGCAGCCACAAAAGTTATGAAGCTTAAAAAAAAAGGTTGAAGCAATGAAACAATCGGAATTGAGTCCCCCAGTGTATGGTATATTTAGAGATGAAAATGGAAAAAAAAGAAGTGATGATGATGATGCGAGCGGGAAAAAGAAGCGACGAAGAAGAAACAGCAGAAAACAGTACTGATGAATGAACAGACATGCATATGTAGCAGACAATTTAAAGGAAAAAACCCTTAAAGGCAGTGAGGTAAGGAAGACCATTGGGCCTGTAACTCCTAAATACCGATTTGTATTTTGCCAGATTACAGAAATACACATGCCAGATCAGTCCCGAAGAAAATTTTTGGGGTTTTGAAAAGTATGGGGAAAAATCGATAGAAGGAGCCTGACAAATGACGCAAATCAAAAAATGACGTACTCATCAAAAAAAAAGTCATGGCAAATGATGACAAAATATCTTAGAAGCAAAGTAAAGAACTTAGGCAATGGTCTGTAACCCTGAAAAGGCAGTGGACATAGCAGAGCACATGTATCATCTTCAATGAATTGAAAGAACACACAGAAGGTTTAACTCAAAACTCAAAAATAATGCGGAGTTGTGAAAAGAATTACGCAATCATCGCAAACAAAACGCCGAAAAGTAAGCAGTCAAAAAGAAACAAAGAACTTAAAAAAAAACTATAAAAAAAATAAAAAAGACAGCACGAAAAAAACTGCGAACAAGCCCCCGAATACCTTTGCGGAAAGTTCGAGTTTTCAAAAAACAGCCCCCCTTATTGATATATGCGATGACGAAACCAAACAGGATAGGAATTGTGTCCGATGACGATGGTCTCTGGTTTAAGATAAAGAAAAAAATTTCGAGATAAAAAGTCAATGAAAAATGATTCGGGCAGTTTTCCCATTTTCTGATGTTACATGATCTGTATTGGATGGTATTGCGTGAGCGTTTGGAAGTCTACGGCTTGCATCAAAGAAAAATATATCCCAAAAAGGGACTGTCAAAAAAAAATAGAAAAAATTCAAGCGCCCCTGAATAATACTAATTCACGTGGTTTGAACAATTTGGAAGAAGAAAAAGCAAAAACAGCAAGTAAAAAAATGCCCGGTGGTAAAAAAAATCAATGAGGAATTTCAAAGACAACAAATATTATCAGTAGCCTTTTTCAACACCAAAGAGAATTGAAGCAAAAAGAAAAATATTCAACGTTTTTGGTATGGGGTTTGTTCCCCTTGAAAAATTCTTTTCATCGACACCCCCTAAACCCCCCAAAAACCGACCCCTGTTCGGAACCCCACCCCCCTCAGACGAGGGTGGAATCTAGCAGGCGCTGGGTTCGACCCTAAGCACGGTCTGGACAGTCAAAAAACAAAAACCAGCCCAAAATTGGAAAAAATTTTAAAATAAAAAAAGGAAATTGGATGGCGAAAAAAGAAAACAGAGACGTCCCTAAAAAGAAAAAGCCCCAAAGACGTTAAAAAAAATGCAACGAAAAATGCAGACAGATCGTGACAACAAAATCGCAAAGACAAAAAAAATTGGTTTGGGCCCAATAAAAAACGGAAAAAATAAAAACTAAAGAAATGTGAATGATGAGCATTTCACAGAAACGGGAAAGAAATGCGACACATAAAGATCCTGTTGGGAGGAAATGGAGGGCAATGGAAAAGACGCACACGATGGAGACAGAAAGACATGGGAATAACCAGACATCAGACCGTGGACTGAAGGGGGACAACAGTGGCTAAGAAACGTCAACAAAAAAGGGAAACCCAAAAGGTGGAGGGGCGGGGAAAGGTGGTGTGAGGACTGGCGAGCAAAGATGGCACTACAAATGAGGGAAGTCGCCTGACGACAAAAAAGGGGAAGTGAATGACGTGGGCCCCCCGGTTATACCCCCTGCATAGGGGAACAAACTGGGACCATATAAACCCCGGGGGAGAAATAAAAAATGAAAGTGTAATCAAAGACTGGCAATAAGATATTAAAAAAAACATTCATCTTCCGTACTTATACAAATAATGGGAAAACTGAGTGGGAACCCCCCCCCCTTCCCCCTTCCAATCACTACATGCACCTTTCTCTGATACCAAATTACCACACATAGACAATTCCCCCACCTCAGTACAATTTATATATTTTACACGGAAAGGGCCATACATACAAAACGGACGAACATCCCGACACGCGTTCAAAACCACACACACACCACAACACTATTGAGTACCAGATAAAATAAAACAATGGGGCCCAGATGCACTACGTCTTAAAAAAAAAAAAAAAAAAAAATTTGTTTAATTTGTTGATCAAAGGTATTGCTGTACACTTTCGATGGCGTAAATAGATTCTTTCTTGATGAATAAACAAGCCCAAAGAGATGGTGAAATATAAAAAGTATGTAGGTTACACACCACAAAACAACACACCCAACACCACAACACACCACACACAAACGCAGCAGCACGCACGACGCCCGCACGACACACAAAACAACACAAACACGTCTGGTACATTGATTTTTAACCAAAGAAGTCTGTCCGATTTAAAGTTTTTGAACATTGTTATTTTTTAATTTTTTTTTTTGGTACAAGGGGATGTTTTGTAAGTTTTTTAAATTAAATAGTTAAATAGAATCTTTAAAACGAAAAATTTATTCTTGTTATGTAATTTTAATGTTATGAAATTTTTTTCCCGTTGTTGTTTTGTTAGTAGACGTTAAACAATATAGAATGGAAAACATTTTTGTTTGAGATATTTAACGGAAAAAAAACAACTACAATTCATTAAAATGGTATGCAAGGTTTGTTTTCCAATTGAAAAATCTCTGTGTTAAATGATATTTAAAATGAGTAAAACTGGAAAATTATGGGAAAAATTAGAGTATCATGGAAAAATTTATGGAATTAAGTAAAAAAACTAAATGCGTACCCCATAAAAAAACATGTTGAATTAAGATGTAAAATTTTTTCGAAACAAATTTAGATAAAAATTGTGAAAATTTACTCTCCCGGATTTGTCGTGCCTATGCAGCCAAAAGGAAATGATCTGTCAGTGCTTCAGGAGGTATTTCGTTTTATTAAGGAAGATTATCGAAAAAATTAAAAAATTTACGCAAAATGTTCGAATTGTTGTGGATGCAAATGTAAGGAAATCATTAAAATCTCAAACAAGAAAATTTTTATAGGGTGTGCATATATTCCCCGAATTTTTTTCTTTTTGGAAAAGTTCATAAAGAAAAAATGGGGAAAAATTTTGAACAAGAATAGAAATTTTTTCTGAAAAAGGTAGATAATATTTTGCGGAGCTAAAAGCGGTCAGAAAATGTGACTTTTTAGAAATGACCGAAAACCCAAATTTTACAATTTCCTGAAGAAAATAAAATTGACCCAAAGTATCAAAGGGGGTCAATGGATAGATTGTCCCAAATATGGTAGACTTTTAGCTAATATTTTTTCGCAATCAATTATAATTTAATGGCCGAAATTTGGAGATTTACGGGTAAATTTTAAAGCTTTTCAACCAAGGTTTGTGTTGTTGTGGTTATTTCATTTGTTTAAATCATTTTGAAAGGGTGACATATGAAAGTTAAGATTTAAAGGAAAATTGATCTTGCCTATGATTTTGTTAGATATCCAGATATAGACAAAAAACGTTTGCGAGGGCTTTCAAAATAGTAAGAGACAAAGGAAAAGTATGTTACTAAAGTTCACCAAAACAAACAGTTTTGTATGGGATACAAATTTCCCAAAGGACAATTTTTAAAAGGCAATTTATACCGCAATAATCACACTAACACAAAAAAAATGAAAAAAATACAGTGTTAATAAAATAAAACAAAAGTCAAAGCAGCTGTTCCTCAAAGTGTAAAGAAAATTTCCCGACAGTGTTGATATCTTTCTCAAAGTGGACAATTAACTTGAAGACAGAAAATCAAAAACCCGGGAAAAAGAAATTTGACCAATAAAAAAAGGTTTGATTCGGAATGTAAACAGTACAAGAAAAGAAGTAAAGTCTTTCTAAAAGCAATAAATAGAAACCCCCTAAAACCTGAATTCGAGAAAAAAACTTTTTTGAAAAAAAAACAATAATATTTAAAAAAAGAAAAAAAAAATCTTCAAAATTCATTTTGTATCACAGTAATGATGCCCCTTGACGAAAATCGAGATATTGGGAAAACTTTACAAAATTAAAAGAAAGCGAAGATGATGGATTAAAAAACATAATTATTAGTGCAGTAAAGGAGAAATTAAAACATTATTGGGAAAGAACCCAAATAGATCCCGACCCCAAAAACAAGTACAAATCAGGGTTTTAAAGAATTAAAAGTATTTAAAAACCCATGTAGATAAGCAAATTAAACGGGAAATTACAAAAAAATCAAAAAAAAGAAAATAAAAATCGCTGGGAAAAAAATGGAATCACAAAAGAAATGATCAAATCGTTTCATTTTTGTTATAGAGTTATGCGGAATATTTTAACTTGTATTAGAAAGGGTATATTCCCTGTGAGGAAAGTAGGAGTGAAAGTCCCCAATCTATAAAACGGTGTTTACAACCCCGAAAATACAGGGAATAAAGTTTAAAAACCCCATTGGAAAATTTTTTGTCAAATATGAACCCTAGAATTTTATATTTGAAAATAACAAAAGTATTTTCAGGAAAAGCTGGTTTCAGAAAAGCATGAGAACAAAGGACCCTATCTTCCTCTTAATAATTTAATAGTAGTGTACTGAAAGTAAAAATAAAAAAACTTTATTGGTTTGTAGATTTTAGAAAACGTTTGTAATTGTGGCACGAGGGTCTTCTTATAAAGTTAAACGAAATAGGAAAAAAAGGCAAACTTTTAATGTCTTAAAAAATGTTTTTCCCAAAGCAAACAATATTTTACAAAAATGAGGCAAACACACAGATGAAAAACATAGTCAGAAAAGGGGTACATCAGGGGGAAATACATAAGTTTACATTATTTATGTATATGTCAAGATATAGTTAATATATTGAGAGAAAAATTGCCATATTAAACGCAAAGAAGATTCTTTTTTACTTTGTGATGACCGGCATTGTTCAACAACCCAAAAAAGGGGCTTTAAACTAAATGAACAAACTGCAAGAATTGTTCTAATTTGGGGTTTAAAGATAAACAAAAAAAAAAAAAGGTAAAAGTTTTACGAGATCCCTCCTAAAATTTCCCAAATTTATTTTAAATGTGGAGAGCTGTAAAGAAAAAGTGAAACTTATAAATATCTAGGTGTCGTTTTATCAGAACGGGGGAAAATTTTAAACAAAACAAAGAACATTTAGTAAACAAAACAACAAAACAAAATACGCCCTTTAAAAGGCAATTCATGGGGCAAATTTTTAAAAATACTTAAAAAAATGCGTTTATTCGACTCACTGATAAACCCCCGTTTTAAAAAATTTGGGCAGAGTTGGTTTCCTTTTTGTTTTAAGGGGACGGTTTCATATTGATAAAAAATGTTTAAAGGGTGCTTATCCCAAAAGTTTTTTTATGAGAATTTCCCTGTAAAAAATTTTTAAACAAATGATAGGAGTTCATAAAAAAGATTAGTTACCACTTTCGCCCCATGGTGTATCACCTTGTGTGGGGATGGCTTTCGGCTTTTAATGACCCCCCGGTATGTGGGGGGGGGCTTCGGCCCCTGGAGGTTAACCCTGTAACAGGTCTGGGGGGGAGGAGCCAGATAAACGATACCCCGGTCCCCCGGTTGGGGGTTGTGATTGGGTTAACGACCCCTTCACTTAAAAAACCCTTGTTTCTGAAACTGCAACGATACCTTTAAGAGCGACAGGTTGGGGAAGAGTCCTTTGGGGAGCCTATGACGGTGCTGGTGAAAACCCTTTGGGAAGCCAGTGCGCGCAATCTTTTAAAACCCCAAATCAACACCCGGATAGGGCTGGGAAAATCAAAAACCCGTATGAAACCCGGTAAACAGACAGGTGGTAGGAAATGCCAGGGAAACTAAAAGATCCTTTGGCCTTTTGGGGACCCGATGGAATGAACGGGGACAAAGTTTTGAGTGGAGACATTCTCTACTCTGGACAGGAAGAAGGCCAGCCCCACACACATGGAGTAGCGCTGCTGATGAGACCTGAAGCAACGCAAGCACTGCTGTCTTGGGAACCAGTGTCACCACGGATCCTCACAGCACGTTTCAACTCAAAAGGCAGAAAGGTTACCATTCGTCCAGTGCTACGCTCCAACAAATACAGCAGAGTTAGAAGATAAGAAAAACTTCTTCGAACAAGTCCAGACCATCATGGACAAAGCACCAAAGGGGATCTAAAAATACTAATGGGAGACATGAATGCCAAAGTGGGGACAGACACACAACAGAGAACTGATCATGGGCAGACATGGCACTGGAGAACAAAATGAAAATGGAGAACTTTTACAGAATTTTGCATGTTTACGACCTGGTCATTGGAGGCACCATCTTTCCTCACAAGAAAGTCCACAAGACCACATGGACTTCCCCGATGGCAAGACAGAAAAACCAGATTGACCACATCACCATCGGGCGAAAGTGGAGAAGGAGCCTGCATGATGTCAGGGTGAAGCGCGGAGCAGATGCAGCATCAGACCATCATCTTGTTGTTGCCATCCTCAAGACCAAAGCTCAAAGCCTACATCGACCGGGCAGGAAGACATCACACAAGTTCAATGTGCAAAGCCTGAAGGAAAGAGAAAAAATAGAAGATTTAGGCTCGAATGAGGAACAACTTCAGTGTGCTTTCCCAGCTGCCAGAGGAAACAGTCGAAGAGTAATGGCAGAGTCTACGTGAGACCTGGAAGACAAATGCCAACAGTACTGGGAAAGAAACAAGAAAATACAAGGAGTGGCTGACAACAGAAACATGGGCACTGATCACCGAGAGAAAACGCTGAAAGATCAGATCAACCAATCACAAGATCAAGAAAAGAAACAGGAACTGCAAGCATGCTACTGGGACAAAAACCGGGCAGTAAAGAGAAATGCAAGAAGAGACAAAGAGAAATTCATTGAGGAACTGACTCAGGAAGCAGAGACTGCAGCAGGCCAAAGAAATATGAAGAGACTGTTACGAGATCACGAGAACTCTCTCAGGAAAAACAACAAACCTAGCTGCCCTGTCAAAGATAAGAATGGCAATACCATTCCAGGTGAGGAGGACAGAGAGCAAGATGGGCAGAGCACTTCAAGAAACGCTCAACAGACCTGCACCACCCATGCCGCCTGACATCCCCCCACCTACTGAAATCCTTGGCATCAACACCGGCCCCCCTACCAAGAATGAGATCACCAAAGCCATCAAGTCACTCAAATCAGGCAAAGCAGCAGGCCCAGACGGTATACCACCTGAAGCACTGAAGGCGGACATTCAAACTTCCACTGAGATGTTATACCCACTCCTATACAAGATCTGGGAGCAAGAGAGTGTACCAGAAGACTGGAAGAAAGGCCATCTCGTTAAGCTGCCAAAAGAAAGGGGACCTGTCCTCCTGCAACAACTGGAGAGGAATCATGCTACTGTCCATCCCAGGGAAAGTACTGACAAGGATCATGCTAGACAGACTGAAGACAGCACTGGACAAGACACTTCGGGATGAACAGGCAGGCTTTAGGCAAGACAGTCATGCACAGATCAAATCGCCACAATGCGCATCATCTTGAGCAGTCCCTGGAGTGGCAGACCCCCCTATATTCAGTCTTTGTCGACTTCCAGAAGGCATTTGACAGCGTCGACAGAGATGTCATTTGGAAACTGATGCATCTATGGCTTTCCACCAAAGTTCATCACCATCATCCAGCAGCTATACAAAGATGCCACCTGTCAAGTCATCCATGAAGGGAAACTGACGGAAGCCTTCTCCGTACAGACCGGTGTTCGTCAGGGCTGTCTGTTGTCGCCAACCATCTTCCTGTTGGTGGTTGACTGGATAATGCGGCAAGCCACAGCAGGCAGGAGAACCGGCATACAGTGGACCCTCATGAAGCAGCTGGAAGACCTGGACTTCGCAGATGACATCAGCCTTCTCTCCCACAGGCAACAAGACGCACAAGAGAAGCTTTGTCGTGTTGCTGACGAAGCTGAAAAGACTGGCTCCAAATCAACATCGGGAAGACGGAGATCATGAGGGGTGAACAACAAAACACATGACCCAGTGCGACTGCAGCAAGAAAACATCAAGAAGTCAGCAAGTTTATTTACCTGGGCAGTGTCGTCAGTAAGATGGGGGAACAGATGAAGACATCAGTGCGAATCAACAAAGCCCGTCACGCCTTCAACACCCTTCGGCCAATTTGGAGGTCAACAGCCCTCTCATTTCAAAATAAGCTTCGGATCTACAACACCAATGTCAAATCGGTCCTACTTTATGGCTCAGAACCTGGCGGGTAACAAAAACCAACACCCACAAACTCCAGTCTTTTACCAACAAATGCCTCAGGTACATCCTCAACATCAGGTGGCCGGAAGTCATATCCAACAAACAACTGTGGGACAGGACCAGACAAACCCAATTGAGTCCACCATTAACAAAGGAAGTGGGGATGGATCGGCATACACTCCGCAAGCCTGCGTCAAATGTCACCAGACAGGCCCTTGACTGGAATCCACAAGGGAAGCGGAAAGTTGGTCGACCAAAGCAGACCTGGCGCAGAAGTGTTGACGAAGAAACAAAGGCAGCCGGAATGACATGGGCCGAGCTGAAGAGGATCTCCCAAAACCGAGTTCGTTGGAGGGGTGTTGTTGCAGCCCTATGTTCCCCAAGGAACCAAGAGGCATAAGTCAAGTAAGTCACTACCCACTTTGGGTGAATTAGGGAGATTTCCACTGACCCTTAAAATCATATGCCAGATAATATCCTTTTGGATTCATTTGACAGAATCAAAACCAGACTATTATATTAGAATAGTATACGATTATTTGTATCAGAATAATACACACGATAAATGGATAAACACAGTGAAAAATATTCTGTACACAATGGATTCAACATGTCTGGAAAAACCAAAGCACTCTTAATGTTCATCGGTTGAGTTATGCTGTTAGAAGAAACTTGAGGACATGTATAAAACATTTTGGATCTACCAAAAGAAAGAGTTTGCAAAACTAAATTTTATGATTTTGCTACCAAAGAATTTCAGATTGGAACCATTTTTGTAAACTATGAAAAAAAAAATCATAAAAAAAATTGTAAAATTGCCAAGCTGTCACAATTTA
>JAQIHA010000512.1:0-13930 GCA_028751875.1 Rapana venosa | reverse complement strand
AAAAAATTAAAAAATACACTCTTAACCAATCAGATTCTTCGTTGCTTGTGTGTGTCAAACGACCTTCACCCCTTTCTGCGGGCCTACAATGGCCTTAACATTCATTGGCTGACCTTTGAAAGCGAAAGTAAGCTTTCAACTATGATCACCCACGTCATCCCGGGATCCGCCACACAGCTTAGACTCGCCTTTACTGGAATATTCCGGGAACCGCGCCACTAGGGTTAAAATGGCCGAAAAATGTACTGCCATCTTTAGACACCCATAACTTTTGAAAAAATAGAGATAGAGACATAATTCTTTTTGTGTTGTGTTTGTTTTACAAAGTTCTTTTCAAAAATATTTTTATGTACACAAATGCTATATAAAATGTTGGCTGCCGCTACCTACTACACTGTTGCTGTATTGGAAACCGTGTGTTTTATTTACAAAATTCAGAAACCAACCCATCCCTTCTATTTCTCAAGGTTTACAGTGATTTCCCCAAGAGTATGAGGAGTTGGTCGCACTTCTGTGGGCAGCACATGCCACATGATATAAGCAGCACAATGCAAAGATAATATTGTTAAAGCCAACATAACTGACTACTCAAATGTTATTAGTTGGCTGAAAAGACTGACTGAAGATAGTAGTTGATGGAACTGCGAGACTGGGGAATTTTTTTGTTTAATCCCCAGTGTCTAGTAACTTTACTTGATTTACCAACACTGACCCTTGGACAGTAGGAATAAAGTGCATTAAAACTAATAATTAATCTTTCAAAGACATCGTAATTAAAGTGATTTATGTTAGGCACTTCTTAGTTGAACACTCAGACAGCAACCATCATTGTCTGCCACATTAGCAAAAATGTCACGCTGAGCAACTGACAAGTCAGGCCCAGCGCATCGGACTTCGGCAAAAGAGAGAATTGTTGGGGGGGGTTAAGTCTTTCTGGGGGGAAAGCCAAAGAATGGACCTAGAAGGTAGAAAAGAGGACATTCTATCACATGGGGGGGGGGGGGGGGCTGTTTGTACTGACAGGCCCCTGGCATCCCCACAGGGTAATGTTAGACACAACTATGAAAGAAATATCTTTTATGGTAATTATATACCTGCCAACCTTTTTTTTTCCCTTCTATTTTCTAGCAGCAATTCCAGTTTTCTGATTTCTGCTGACATTTTTCAGTTTCCAGAATTTAAAAAAGGGTAAAATGAATAGGACATCAATGCATGTGCTGGTTTCCAGTGCCAGTCACCAAGATGTCATCAAAGAAAAATGTGAAAGCAATGCCTGTCAAGTTTGTTTGCAAGTACAAGGAGGATTTCTCATGTGTTGATCAATCTCAAGAAAGCAGCTTTGTGCTGCGCTCTGTGCCAGTGCAATTTTAACATTTTACATGGCCGACAAAATGACAGTGCTGCACATGAGAAGAGTCCAGCGTTGTGAACAGTTAAATTTATTGTGCCGATTCAAGTGCTTATGAATTTATTTATTATAGCACTGATGTGAATGCACAGACAAAACAAGTAACCTAGCAGACAATAACCAAGCGAGGCAATAACTCAGGCGCTTTGATTGGAGGAAGGGTGTGTATCAATCACCTTATCTGGATGGATTTGTGTCCTAAGTTTGAAACAATTAAACCTGAAAATGTGTGCATTGTGTCAACCTGCAGTCAGTAGTATACAGATGTGAAGCTGTAGTCTTATAAGTTCTACAAAGTGCCAGCATAGTCTGATCCAGATCTGATATTTTTAGACTTCATTTGCTTTTTATAAAAAACAAGGGGCAACAAAAATCATTGCAACTTGTGCTCGGTGCTTGTCTTTTTTTAAAAAAGTTTTTATCTACTGGGTTTGTACTTCATGAAAGCAAACATGAAAAGTGTGATCTCTGTACTTTTGTTCAACCTACAGCTATTTCATTTAAAAATGCAGCAAGATGGGGTGATGAGCAGTTTGATCCTTTAAATCCACACAAAACGCTTAACTTCAAGAAGCATACAGCCCCCTAAACCCCACCTCCACCAAAATTCCATTTTTGATTGAAAGGTTGGCAGTTGTGTGAAATTTTCTTTGTGTCTTAACAACTGCCCTTGTAGATTTGAACCCAAGTGTATCCTTTGTTTATATTATTACTGGATTGTATTTTGCAAAGCTGTGGTGTAAATCTGTTTTTGACATTCACAGGAAGGGGAGGAAGCAAGATTCGAGAACTTCAGGACCAGACTGGATGCAAAATTACGGTAAGCATGGGGTGTAAGGTAGCTTTCATAGTATCCCTGAAAGCTAGCTGGTAACAATTTTCATTCGTAAACACTGATTTTACACTAAATGCCAGGCTTATGATTTTTCCACTTTTAAGCAGAATTCTGCCATCCATACTTAGATTTCCGCTGCTTTTTATATCATTCTGCTGTGTGCTTTTTTTTTTTCCTTTTTTTTTTTTGATGCTGTCTGCCCTTCAGAACAAAAATTCATTGATACAGTAGTCAAAATAATCTGAGAAAGCATATAATCCTAAACTGTTTAGAACTTTGACCTACATTCTGGCTTAATTATTGTAACACATTTTATAAAATGCAAACGATATTGAGAAACCTAGCCACCGTGTTACGATCAGAAATTATTCATTCGGAAGTCGAAGACCATATACAGTATGATAGCTTTCTGAAGACTTGAAGTCAATGTACAACTTGTACAGTATGGTAGCTTTCTGAAGACTCCCAAGGTTCACTTTGACTGTTATTCTGAAAACACGTCGAACATGTTTACATAGAAGACTTTTCACAGGAGAACTCTTTAATTTTAAAAGAAATTACATTTCCAGCAAAGAGTGCAGTTTTACCACTTTGGATTTAAAGGCTCAGAAAAGATGACCAGTGAAGTGCAAACGCAAGTTTTTTAGTTCTGCAGACTTTATTTGAATCAACACCATCTTTATCATGCCACACAGTAACTTGAGTATCTTGGTCAAACAATACATAAATTGTTTTTTGGTTTTTTTAAGTTAGTAGAAAGCGGGAGGTGACACAATGAAGTATCTGCTGAAGAAGAAGATTGAGCACCACACAAGTACTTAAGCTCCCAAAACAAAAAACTTCTTTGTCAGTGTCTGAGTGAAAAGTTAGTTGACCCAAATTCTCTGGCCAAAAGAAAATACTGAAAATCAGAAGGAAGACAATGTAGATTATGTTTGAGCACCCAAAGAAGATGTATCTTCACAGGTTGCCCAGATTCCTTAAGAGCCATTGTCCCTAGACTCAGTCTTCACTGGGACTGCTTTTGCAAGAGAGGGGGGAGACCCATGTGCTGAATATGATACCATGCTGAAGCGCATCACACTCGTCAGTGTGTTTCTGTTTGCAGCCCACAAAATGAGTAGTCTACAAATTTTAACCCAACCCAAACCATATCAACCATGACCACCAACTTGTGTGTCTGACTGATGGAACTACAAAAACTGCCGGTAGTAGGCCAACAGCTATCGCACATACACATTCAGTTGAAAATGGCAAGTTTTCAGTAAACCCACTCCATGAAAGTACAGCACAGTCAAGGAATAAAAACCATAATTGCAACCATCAAGTAAACTACGAAGATTACATCAAGAGCAAGGAGGATTGCTAATACTATTTTTGGCCCGTCCAAATACTATTCCACATTTGCTGGGGTAGGCAAGTCTGGTTTTTTTTTAATAAACCTTTCCTACCTTACGTCCTCCACATTGTGTTGGAATGTCCTGGAGACCGTCTTACACAGATAACATATCTCAGCCTGTGTGTTTCAAGTAAAGTTACATTTAGGCAAAACACTGGATTGGGTTGTAGTAGGGGGTAGTATTCGTGGGGAGGGGGTCTCTTTTTTCTCTCTCTCTCTATCAAATTTATGTGTTTGTGAAGGTATCGCGTGATGACGAAGGCAATGGGAAGCGGCGTGTGGAGCTGAGTGGCGCTGACGATGCCATCGACAATGCTGTGGAGGAGATTAACCAGATTCTGGAAGCTGGAGACGACAGGGGTGGCAGGAGACAGAATTACGGAGGAGGCGGCAGCTATGGTAGGTTGCTCACTGTCTAGTTTTCATCATTTAAATTATTTTAGGTATCGTGCTTTGCTTGGTCCCTTTACTCTACACTCCTGGCCTCTTCATTTAGTGATGGTATTTTACAGGGGATATTTTCCATTACACTCCTAAAATTATTCCTATTATGCAAAGAGGGGAGGGGGCGTATGGTGTACTGAGGAGACACGTATGCATCTGATTGTGACGTGTGCCTATTTCCCCCTAACATTATCTCAAGATAGTTGCCTGAATATGACTCAAATCTGGACATTGTGGTTAGAAACATGGGTGAAAATTTCAATGTTTTTCCAGGCACACTATGTCACTTAGGACAGAGGGATTATTTATATCTTTGGGGGACAGGATAGCCTGGTGGTTAGCATGATGCACTCATGATCTACTGATCCAAGTTCGATTCCCGTTCAAAATTTTTCCTCTTGAGTTAACGTCGGTGCCAACTCCACTCTCCCACTAAAGTCCTTCGGGTAAACCAATGTCCCGTGTGCAAACGCACACAGAACATCTTGTGCACATTAAAACCCGTTCCACTTTTTTAGGAAGAGTAGGCCATTGTGTGCTTGTAGGAACGGATGACAAAATTTACAAAACTGCATACACACAGGGACAGGATGTTTTGATTTTAAAAAATTTTTAAAAAGCACATGAGTGCTTATTGCATTATTCTCTAAATAAAAGAATAAAATTAAATAAATATCCAAACAGATTTATCTTCATGGTTAGCATTGATTTATTATTATGTTCATGGTTTTAACCATGCGTTCATAATGACAGAGCAACCTGTTGAAAAAGAATCAAAGTGCTTCCTTCTGTGGAAAATGTAGCGAAAATGTGTGATTTATCAGATCAGATGGCTGGCTGTATCAGGCTCAGTGGGCTGTCTTGATGCTTTATTTAATGCCACCGTGACTGTTCCGTCAGGTATCGGAGGTTAACTGACAACTGTAAAGCAGTTCTTCATACTTTCGGTTTATGTGGATTCTGCACCTGTATGGAAAGTTGGGGCTTTTTTCTATAATAGATATATGTTGGAAATCACTGGCTACAAAGGAACACTTTCATTTAAAATTGTAGGAAGAGTTTTGGGGTTTTGTTGTGTTTTACCTGTATTGTTTAGTTTGCTCTGCTGGCCTGTTGTGTGTGGTTTTTTTGGGGGGGTATCTTTTTAGAGATAGTGGACTTTGATACCAAACATGTATTTATCTGTTGTTCATTGTTGCTGGTGCGTTTTCAATGATTTTCCTTCAAGTGGCTGTGTAAATGTTTGGCATTGTTTCAGGTGGCAGTAGTGGTGGTGGTGGTGCTGCTGGTGCAGCTGGTGCATCTAAAGATGTGATCCGCATCGACTCCAGCTACGTTGGCAGAATAATTGGTATGTTATCTTTCACCAAATTGCTCTGAACATCAAGAATTTCACGTTGTCTTTTTGCATGTATAAATGGGTTTTCTCCTTTTCATGTATATTGTGTGTGTTTTTGTGTCTGGTAATAAAATTCTGGGTGTCATAGAAGGAAACTTCAATTTTGGCTGTATATTGGCTGCCATAGAATGATGCCTGGTTTCTTTAGACTGGCAGTCTTTGATACTTGCTGTAGAAGGCTGTTGTAGATTCTTGTGAGCTATCTAGGAGTAAAGCTTGTATGGAACCACTTGTACTTGTAGAATTAATAACGGAGGAAAGGATTGATAACTTACAGAAACAAGATACTAATTAAAAAGCATCTTACGGAAACAAGATACTAATTAAAAAGCATCTTATCATTTGTTTACTCTGAAGTCATTCCACTTTGGTGAAAAAAGACTGAAGAGATAGAAAAACAGTCAAAAGGTGTAAAAAGTAATCTCCTTTAATTAAAATTGGGGTGAATGTCAGTTGGGCTTGCAATCTGACAATCATTTGATGAAGGCTTGGTCAGCTGGGTGGGTAGGGCATTTGACACTTAATCCAAGGGGCCTCTGGCTTCCAGGTAGAAGAATACTGCCTTCTCTTGAAGCCATTATTTGTGCAGTCTGCAAGTGGAAACATTTACTGTGATCTGGTAACATTTTATGTTTTAGGTAAGGGAGGATCCAGAATTCGTGAGCTGCAAGATGAAACGGGGTGCCGTATCAACGTAAGTCTTGACAGCTTCTCTTTTGTGTGTTGTTTTGTTTGGGGTTTTTTAATTTCAAAAAGAGTAGGTTGAATTTTTATGTCGAATTCAATCATTGTTTTTCATAACTGAAAGTTAGGTTGTCTTGTGAAAGAACTGTCACGGGTGTTTTATCAATAACAGATTTTTTTTTTCCCTTTGATGGGGGGGGGGGGGGGGGGGGGTGCATGCTAGTATTGTGTTGACTTTGATAATGATCCTCATATTTAGCTGGTCACTTGCTGCATGTGTGAATTGAACAACAGTGGATGGTGTTTTTTATGGGGGGTCCACAGCTAGAAGTTCATCAATGATGAGATTTTGCATATCCAGCTGTTTTTAATAATAATAATGTATGGAATTTATATAGCGCTGAATCTTGTAAAGCAACAAATCAAAGCGCTCAGATTTCATACCACTTTAACTCTCCTACTACCGTCGGTGGGTTGACCCGCCCTCTTACTACTTGGTCCGCGAAGCCGCGGGCGGGTGTGCCCGCCGAATACCTGGGGACACGCGGTGTCTCCCTTTGCGCTATTTATATACCATGGTCTCGCACCCCTTATCGCTTTAGACATGCGCAGTGAGCTCCCAGATAGTGTAGCTGCCGCCATTTGCAATTTTGGCTTCAGTTGATCGATTTTGGGGCCGATTTTTTCGATTTTACGGCGATGTCATCGAGTAACAATTTTTGGAGGGAGCTGCATCAATATGGCAACTGCTTCAACGAACTTTTTGGAGGATTTTCTGTGAAAATAATGGCAGAATCTGAACTTATGTGGACTGAAATGGACTTAGAAGCTGAACAGAGGATTCAAGAGTTGCAGAGTGGAATCGATGTGCTGTGTTTATTGGTGATTCGAGTGATGAAGATGACTATGACAGTGGTGTAAACAACGATCCTGCCGAGGGAGGCATATGACTGTGACTGGCTTAAAATGAAAGAATTTCGTGAAAATTGTGGCTCCAGAAACTTGCAAAATGATGCTAGTGACTCGTGGGTAGTATGATGGGTTTTTTCTTCTGTTTTTCACTGACGAAGTGCAAAATAAAATTGGAACAAACCGTGACCTGATTTCAATGGCTGTTTGTTCGTCAGCCTGTATGCTTGTTTGTGAGTGTGATTGCATGTTATTCTAATATTATCTGAACATTATTACTTATTTTGCATGTTTGATTTTATTTCACTTCATCTTTACAATTGTTTACCTCTTGAAATAGTCATATTTTAAAAATTATTACATAACCACCTTAGCCAACAACAACCGCAACATCAGCATTCCACAACAACAAGTCACACAAGAGTCAAACGAAGAAATATTGAATTTTTATTCACAACTTAACAAGTACAGAAAGTTTCATGTAGATCTGTCTTTATTTCGATTTTTTATTATTTTTTAAAGTCAGTAGGTGTGAAACTGAAAGACACTGCAGAAAATACTTGGTATACAGTGGTAAGTAAGAGAAACGGAACGCGGTAGTAGAAGAGTTAAGTCACAGCAGATTTCTCTCCGTGAAATTCGGGCTGCTCTCCCCGGGGAGAGTGCAGCGCCACCCTTGAGGCTTAGCGCCACCCTTGAGGCTTTTTTCTAAGAATTTTGCCAGGGACAACTCTCTTGTTGCCGTGGTTTCTTTTACGTGCGCTAAATAATTATGTGTAACACACTGGACCTCGGTTTATCGTCTCATCCGAAAGACTAGCGCCCAGACCACCACTCATGGTCTAATGGATGAGGGGGGGGGAGTTTCCGGTCCAAACGGGGTACGAACCACCGCACACTTCAGACCCGAACTTTTCGCTTTCTAGACAGGCGCGTTACCTCTAGACCACCGATTTTACTCCCATTAACCCAAGTAGTGTTCTGCTATAAAATTGCTCTCAAATAAAAGGTTATCACCCTGTTAGTGCAACAGTGATCAGTAATGCACACGCTTTTTTGTTTGGGTTTTTGCACAATCATAAACTGTTCTGCTATGAAATTGCTCTCAAATAAAAGCTTGTTATATAAGTTGAGTCATGGTGGTTTTATGTGGACAGGTGTCGCGCGATGGGGGAAGCTTTGGGCAGACAGAGGTGGAGCTTGTGGGCAGTCGGTCGGCTATTCAGCATGCCAAAGATCGCATTGATGACATCACCACCCAAGTTTACTGAAAACGCTCTTCCAGATATCCTGCAAGTGTGATGGGATCAAGGAAACGCAGTTCTTCGTTTGTCTCTGACCTTTTTTTTTCTTTTTTTTCCCCCCCTCAAACTTCAGTGTTAGGCTTCTGATAATGTTGTTGTGTGAGAATACACATTGTAATCTTTCCCTCCTCGTTTGTCCAGAATCCAGCTCAGATCAAGAATGGAATGTTTGTGTGTGCAGAAATAGCGTGCCATTTAAACTTTCAGTGTTTAAACAGGACTTACTGTGCTATACATACAGAAGATGATTTGCCAGTTTGAAATGGGTTAGTCTATGTTTCACCCTCTTCTCTTCTGAGATGTCTGCTGTTGTTTTCAGGTGTGTGTGTGTGGGTTTTTTTCCCCTTGGACAAGATAGTTCAGCTAGAGTAATCTTTTTTTATTGCTTATTTTTCTTGTTTTTAACTGACTTAATTTCATAACTGCCTGTAACTGTGAATGTATGTACAACAGTAGTGTGGTTCTTGGTATTCAGTAGGATGTTGTGTTTTTAATGGTGAAAAACTCCTCTTCTTTTTGTAATGTTTTTATGTTAAATTGTCATCCATTGCCTCAAATATTTTGATTTTTTTTTTTTTTTTATAGAAAATGCCTCTACTTCCTTTTTTTTTCAGCAAAATATCCTTTTGTCATGGTACAACCCAAGATGGATTGTAATGATCAGTTTCACAGTATTTTAAATTATCAAAAGCTGTACTTACAGACTGGAGTCTGTAGTGGGGAAATGAGTTTGTGTACATTTTGTTTGTTCTAAGTAAGGTGCTCAAAAATGGTCACGTTTCCCTCTCTGCATCTGCCTGTTGGTCTTTTAACTAAACACTTGAGAAAAAGCTGAGTTACGATTGTGACACAACAGGCATGGTTTTCATTTCATTAACTGCCCATGTTCACACATTTTGATATTTTATTGCTTTGTATGTTGTTGTTGGGTTTTTTGTTGTTATGAAGGGGATGGGTGTTCAAGGTTTTTTGGTTTGATATTTTTTTTTTTTTCTATTTCAAACTTTAGGCTGAGGAGAAGACTTAGGGCGTCATGAATTGAATGGAAATCATTGTCGTTACTGATGCACATGGCAGGTCATTGATTGGAATCTGAATTAAAAAAAACAAAAACATGTTCGTACATATGTCTTCTGTGATATGAATTTGCTTGAATGGGTTGCTGCAGCCAGTATTTTTATCCCGCTTGCACAGACATTCATAAGTCAAGTCAAGTTGGGTCAAAATTTTATTTCCAGATGGTACATTGAATAAGCAATGCATTTGCTTTTTTTCATCAAGCCATCTAAGAACAAATTTCGTAATGATTATACTAAGACACTACATTATTGCATCATTTACTGTTAAATTAAACCAGTAAAAAAAGAGGAAAAAATCGATAAGGAGATACATTGAATATACATATACATGCACACACATACTCATGCACGCCTGAGCGCGTGCGCGCTCACGTCCACACACACATTTAAATAAAAATGTTTTAAGAATTAAAAAAAGAAAATCATAAAACGTCAGGACAAACAAATTACTTCACCTACTGTTACATCCATTCTTTCACGTTTATACTTTAGATAATAAAAAGGTACGAGAATAAAACGTTAGAAAATAATAGGCATTCGTCATTACTGACAATATTACCTTCAATGACCTCCCTCCTCTCCTCCTCCACCCAGGAAACGTGTGCTTTTTTTGCGTTCATACTTTTCAAATAGCGCTTTAAATAAAATAAAGACATATTCACACAATAGCTATCAAAGCAAGATAAGACAAATAAGATTATAATAATGATTATCATAATAGATATACAATTATAACGACAATCGCCCATCACCATGAGACAACAATAAAACAAATGATCCCCATCACCATGAGACAACAACATAACCATGATAACAGAAAAGCATTGGAAAGGATGGGGGAGGAGTATCAGGGGGAAGGGGAAATACACCTTCAATCAAATTAATAGTTTTAAAAAAAACAAATATTCAAACAAGTAGAACCCCTATACGATACAGAATTCAAAAGCCCATAATCCACTGGACTATCAAACTAAAAACAATATCATACTAAAACAGTATCGCTTATAATAGTACTAATAATCTCATCTCTAACTGCAATAAAAACAACATCCACGATAAAATCTATTGAATTAGACAAGACAAAGGGCATGAGGAGAGAGAAGGACACACTATCAAGCTATCAGGTCTACCATAAAAAGATTTTTAAAATTTCCTCCTTTCCACTTGTTTCAACATTGCAGATTATTTACTAGCTTGCATAGATGGACTACAACGGTTTTAAGTGATAAATGAAAATGTTCAATTCTCTTCACAACTGTATGAAGACATCATGTGCTCATCTTAGTCAGGCTCCTGGAACTGCCCTACACTTTTTTGATTAAAGCACGGTGTTTATTGGGACCATATGTGTCTGTGAAACAGCACTGCCTGGACGATTTTTTTTATCCATCCTGTGTGTGTTTGGTAGACACGAAGAAAAAAGTTGTCATACAGTTGTGAAGAGAATTGAACATTTTCATTTATCACTTAAAACCGTTGTAGTCCATTATTCTTAAACAGTGATAAGATCATGTGCTACTTTCGGATGCTTAGCTATAGCCAATCAGAGGTTTTCTCACTGCACTTTTTTTTTTCATTCTGTGGCTAGAACTCAAAGGTTAAACCAATGGTGATGTTTTGTGAATGCAGCCATTTACCCACCAATACTTGTAGCTGCATTCCAACTTAGGAATGATGTCTAAACATGACACCAGTGTGCATGCAGTTTTGTTCTTTGCATTTTTTCCTTGTCCATACCTACAGATGTAAAATAACTACTCTTCCAAAAGGCAGAACGGGGTTTTACCTAATCTGCATGCAGGACATTTTGCTTGCATTCACACACGAGACCTTAGGCCTGGCTGACTTTTGAGGGAAGTGAAATCAGTATTGGTGTTCATTCCAGAGGAAAAATCCCCACTAACTAAGGCCGTTGGATCACAGGCTCAACACTGTAACCACTAAGATATCCTGCTCCCCTCTTTGCACTTGAATTTAAGAAAAGGCAGAATGGACTTGAAAAAGAGAGATGATAGACATTTAAGGGGTTTTTTTGTAAGAGGAACAGTGATAGAAATGGTAACATTTCATTTACAGGTTATGTCACCCCTTAGTGGGGCAAAATATAATCCCTTTCCCACCTCGCACTCTTAATTCAGAAAACAAAGCAAGTCAAAATCAGTTTCATATATCTATTTTGCATTCATTCACACCATAATAGGATTCAGATGCACACAACTGCAATCTCAATCTGCAAATATTAACTCGATTTCAATAAAACAAAAATCATGTAACGATAACTAAAAGCTCTTGTGATTGAGGTTTGAACACCCACTTTGGGAGGGGGGTGAGAGCGGAGAATGAATAAATTTCACAGCAGTTTCTGCTGGTTCCAGAACACAACATATTCCTTAAGAGGGGGGGCGCAAAGCCTATTCTGCTGACTGTTCAGTGAAAAGTACAACACAAAATTTACATAAAATGAACCTAAAATAAATGAATGAATAAATAATGCATAAAGTCCCCTATGATGACAAAAAAGATATCCCCCACACCAACCACACAACTTTTCTTTTTTTTTAAATTTTGTTCACTGGGGGTATGGCGGAGATGTTGCAGTAAAACATGCTGTAGTTTTTTAGAAAGACCAGAGCATTCATTTGGCAGCAACACTTGTCATTGCTTAAAATCATCTTAGAACCATATTTTAAGAACAAAGAAACACTGAAAATCTAACGGCACCCACTGGTAAGTTAACAGCATTTTCAGTCACATAACTTGTAAGTCTTAATGCTGGTTTGATGTGGTGTTACAGTAAAATCTGAAGTAGCATTATGAGTAATAAAACCACAGCATGGAAATGCCAGCAACACACACCATTCTCTTCCTACCAGCACCAACAGTTTCTTTAGGACCAGATTTTTTTTCTTGACAGATCACAAAAAACATTTTAAGACCAGAATAACAAATTCAGTCTTTACCCTTGGCTACTAGAGTTCCGACATTCACCAATGGTGAGGTTTTGTGTAACGTGCAACACTATTAAGGTAGCCACATTGCAACTTCAGGAATAGTGTCTTAACATGACACCAGTGTGCATGTGGGGTTTGGATTTTTTGAGGGGGTGGGGGATACATTTTGTTACATATTCCTACTGGTACACCATGACATTCTTCCAAAAGCCAAAACCGGTTTTAACACTGTGCAAGATGTACTGTGTGCTTTCACATATGGAACCTGGGTTTGTAACCTCGTCTAGTGGAGTTGACTCGTACTGATGTTAACTGGGAAGATGTCCTCAAATAGGTGTTACCGGTTGTGGCTCAAACCCTGCTGTCGGGTTGCAAGCTTGATGCTCTAACCACTGAGTTATCCCGCCCCCTGAAATTCATTCAGACTGATCAAAGTGACAAAAAAACCAGTACTCTGACTTAACTCATACCACCTGGGAATCACTGTGACACTATTAAGAATACACTTGATGAGATTCAGAGAAGTTTGCCTGTATGGCTGTTTTCAAGCACCTGACCACATAGGCACCCAAGTTGGGTTTGTTAGTTTTTTACAAGTTGACATGCTAAGAGCTTGTCAAAGATCTCAACATAACATCTAAATTTCTTCAACCATGACATTTTAATGAAGACAAGGCCTACATTTGTAACCATACTCTCTGTGTGTCACGCACATCAGTGCCAACTTTACTCCCCTCAACCCTTGGATGAGATTATAAGCTATGATCTCGTGTCCGAACATATGTAGAACGACTTGCCTGCATATAAAAACCTGTTCCGCTTTTTGGAAGAGTAGACCATCGTGTGCTGGTGAGAACGGCTTGCATAATTTACAGAACCACATACACGTGGGGTCAGGATTAAAAAAATTAAAAGGACATGGCCTGCTTGTTCCATTATCCTTGAAAAAAATGTTTAATTAATGTTTAAAAAATAAACACATACATACCCACGCACGAACGCAACACACACACACACACACACACACACACACATGGGATAGCTTGGTTGGTTAGAGCATTGCACTGTGATCTGCTAACCCAGGTTCCACTTCACTCACTCTCACCCAAGTCCGTTGGATGAGACTATAAACCGAGGTCCATGTGCGCACCCACGCAGAACTTCTCGCACACACGTTCAACTTTGTGTGCTAATGGGAACGGATGACAAAATTTACGAAGCTGCATACACACAGGGACTGGATGTAAAAATACAAAAAAGCACAAGAGTGCTTTTTCCGTTATCCTCGAAATAATAGAATTTAAAAAACAAAAACAAAACAAGATCACACACAGGGGCACGCCACAAATCACATATCCAATGGAGGGGAGAACATAAAGTAGCCTAATAACTAGTGATGTAATTACATATAGTTATATAAAAACTTGTTATATTCCATACTGTTCTCTCCTTAACAGCAATCAAACAATTTTTAAAAAATCAACAACAGACAATAATGACAATGCATTACTTTGGGTA